>JAVVLW010001268.1:0-111000 GCA_034401795.1 Chaetoderma sp. LZ-2023a | reverse complement strand
GCCCGGCCCGGCACACCGGTCACTGTGTCAGCTGGTGCCAAACCAACCGACACGGAACCGGTGCCCGGTACCAGATTGGCCTCAATCACAGGCGGAGCCGCTGCCCTGGCTTGCGCCAAGCCAGACAGATGGAGGACGGTTCCGTCCAGGACGGAATCAACCTCCATATTCTCCACCCGTGGCATCACAGGCCGCAGTAATTTCTCCTCCTCAGCCTCCTCGTCTTCAGACTCCGAAGAGTCGTCATCAGACGAGGAAACCGCGGAGCCGTCCTGGCGGACGGCTCCCACACCTGACTAACCGCCCACCGCTACTGGACCACCCGGAGGTGGCCGGAGAGAGACAGAACCCGCCAGGCCGGAGCCAGACGGGACTGCCCGGGGGCCGTACGAGACGGCCCCCCTCGGTAACCAGTCCAGAACCCTGTCCAAGGACAGGGACCGTACCAGGCATGGGGAGAAACTGCTCCCCAACCTTCGGTAGCAGTGACGACACCAGCGTGGGCAGAACGCTATGCAGAAAAACCCTGCATAGCCGGACCGAACCACGCCGGCGGTGCCATCTCCGCCACCTCCAGCTGGGGACGTGGAGCGCCCCCACCAGCCGAACCGGACGCTCCACGATTTAACATCGGACCGCCTAACCCTGCGTCAGACCCAGCCACATCCTTCTAGCCAAGGAACTTTACCATCATATCGACGGACCACACTGCGCACACATTACATCTATGATCAAGGTTACAGGGCGTACACCTAAAACAGACATGGTCCTTAAACATGACGCGTACAAACTTATGGCACTCGTCACATGATGGCGGGGTTGGCTTGGCCTATAAAATAAGCACAAACCTACAATAAGCAAGCGGAACGACACGGATGGAAGGCAGACAATTAATTTTCAAATAACTTGACCACAAATTAACTGTAACCCTCCCGCACCCCACCCCGCAACGTTACAGCAAAGATCGCATTGATTATGACGACAAGAATGAAGCGGGCATAAATACACCCATATTGATCCTCCAGGATGTATCACGGCTCCAGGAATCATATCGCATAGCATTCAGGGTATATTTACCAATTAATATAAATTATACTCCTAACGAAAGCCGACACGATATGTGAAGAAACAACAAAATGTAAACAAACTGCTGTAGCACACGGTAAAACCGCAGACCACGCATCTCTCAAGAATTTTGACACCACCGATCATTGAAAACCGATCGTGATCACACGTAAACGTGACCATTCCAAAGTTTTCTGGTACCATTTTTAGTACGCAGCACCCAGAACAAGATGCGCGAATTAATGAAAAAAAATCTTCACATAAACATCCGAGCATCACGGGTGTGACGTCACCCGCTCGGACCCTACGAAGAACGACGTCAGCCGATATTCGTGTTAGAAATACCGTAGCAAACACCTATTTTCATATCTGCCGATCGCCTGTTGGGGTTTAAAGAAGGCGATCGTCTGGCATATCTCGATGTTAGCACACGTCCCAGATTCTATGGGGTCAGAAATTGGAACATGCGACACAACAAAATTTAGAGACCTAAGTCTTTTAACTATGGATAATAAGGAATTATACAACCTGGTTATCATCGGCGGTATTCTCCATTTTATCCAGTTATATCCTTTCAAGAACGCACAAACTATCAAATCACAGATAAAAGACTTAAATTTCTTTTCAAAAAAACTTTAAATCTCTCCCTGCAAAAAGCGTGGACAGCTCTTGTTGCTATGCAAACAAGAATGAGATCTATGGTAGACGGGTACTCGGCAGTTGGGAGCCGAGTACCCGGTTCCAAGGAGTCGGTAAAGCTTTCTAAGTCTATAGTCCTAGAGCCAGCTGTCAAGGCCAGCTGTGTATCAGAAGTAACAGAATGGTGAGTATTGATCGAAGGAGAAAGTATATGTGCAAAGACTATCTGGAGGTGATAACTTACATAAAGGAAACAGTGTTCATCCTGTCTGATGATTGATAATCTCATATTAAGCAAAATACATCACTTGTTAGCTGACATCACAATCAAATGACGGAGGTCCGTCATCAAAGGGAAAACGTCTGAATTGTAAATCTCTGGTGAATTTACTATTTCATAAAAATTATGTTGAATGTTTTGAGGCTAAATTTACTGGAAACTGTTGCTGCCCTAGGCAGCAACAGCTCCAAGTCAAATTAGTTTCAAATTATTCAGTAGCTTACCTCATAATTACATTGAAATAGAGATTCTGGGAATGCATGGAAGGTGCAGTGTTAAAATCGATTCAAATGCATACATGTACAAATGCCAAAGCGTGTATGCCTACATGTAGCTTAACTAGAAATGGGCAGGCGTAGCTAGAATGAAATTCCTCTATTTAACCAGTCCAAGAATATTGAATTGATGGGTGACTGAGTACAAGAAGAGGTATGTCCAGCCAAAGATCATGCCTAAAATTCTAGATGAACGTAAGCTGTAGCAGGATTCAGTGTGAAATGCCTTATAGACTTATCTAAATCCCCTAGATGTTAATCAGTACACAATTGTATCAGTCAAACACCATGGGGGGGGGGGGGCCTTCACCACCACCATTCCCCACCCCTATCCAGACTTTTATCTCAAAGCAGTCAATACATGTAGGTATTGCTATTTTAATATTTTCTGTTTAGATAAGTAAGATAAGCCCATAACCCTTTAACCCTCGAATTTGTTTAACATAATTTAAATTTTCTCATAGAAAATGAAAATTTGCAGAGCAGGAGAATACTGACAACTCTGAAAATTTATCACCGGAATGACTGGCTCGGTTATTGAGACAATCATTCCAGTAGTAAATTTCCAAAAATAGCCTTCCCTTGGACATTTCCCAGAAGCCATTTTTGGCTGATATGAATGTTAAAGGGTTAACCCTTTCATGCTCACTCCAGGAAAATAATTACCTCCGAAGTAGTCCTGAGAAATGTTCATTTGCAGGCCAATATAAGACAAATTTTAATATATTTCCACCAGAATGACTGACTCAATAACTGAGCCAGTCACTCTAGTGGTAAAATATTCAAAATAAGTCTTCTCTTGGCCTGGAAATGGACATTCATTCACAGGGTAAATATTTCAATCTTAGATGACAAAATTTGACCAAAGAAATGGCTAATACTGGCGAGTGAGGTTCAACAAACAAACACCTCATGCATGGAGGGGCACAGTAAACAAATGTAATAGGAATGTGGCTCAGCAAACAGATGACCCAACAACCCTTCAATAAAAAAAACTCAATAGAGCCATCCATTTCTAGCAATGCCCGCCCATTTCTAGCTAATCACTACCAGTACTTTGCGCATGTCAGGATCGAGTTATATTCTTTGAATCCTGAATTCTCAGAGCTGTTGAATATTTTGAAACTAATTTTACTGAGGGATGTTGCTGCAGCAATTAAGGCAGCAAGAGCCCAGTCAAATCAGTTTCAACATATTCAACAGAATGTTTATTAAAATTTAAATAGTAAATCCATCAAAGGCAATTTGTACACACTTGACAGACTATATTCGTGAGTGACAGATCGGATCCATCCATTGGTATATTACATAATGCCCCTTTAACCCTTGAAATTCCAGTAGCTCAATTTCAAAACAAATATACAGAACTGGTCAAGAACGTAACACTTTAACCTTTGAATTTGTTCAAGATTTAAATTTTCTCATATAATATGTCAATTTGCGGACTAAGACTATTATTTTTGGAAGTTTACCACTGGAATGACTGGTTCCCCCTGTTTAAGACTATAAGCTCGGCCTCAACGTGGTGCAGGGGTGTAACTCACTGGGTGTCAATCCAGACATTTGGAGGGGCTAACCAGAGCATTATGCACAACGCAAATGAATGACACACACTGGTTCAGTTATCGAGCCATTCCAGTGGTAAATTTTCAAAAATAGCCTTCTCTTGGTCCGCAAATGGACATTTCTTAAGAGCCCTGCAGAGGCTGTTTTTGGCTGATATGAGTGTTACAGGGTTAAAGTTAACTTTATGAAAGAGAAAGGTCACAGTTTCAAACCTGCAGCCTTTCTGATTATCTCTAGGATTTCCCGTTTGTCACTTACAAGCATAATGTATTTATTAGTAAATAACAGCTTGTCATGCGCTCATACTCGACATTCAACACCAAAAACAGGTTTTATATATATATATATATATATATATATATGCGTAGATAGTCAATAGTTACACGAGCTCAACAGATTTCCCATCTGTATTACAAACTATGACTAACACAGCTCACTGTGAGAATCAACACATTCAAGGACTATAGATAATAAATATCTAAATGTATACAGCGATCATATGTACATGAAATTGCATGAATGGTGTGCAACTTCACGAAAGTTGTCAGATTTTACCCCTGAGGAAACCTGAATGGAAGCTTCTTGTTATCATTCACTACACTAAATTACTACTAGAGGCCAGGCCATACTACATGAAAGAACAAATCTATGGGAATTCTTTATAACAAAATAAATACTTTGTCTGGACTTCACTGGAAGCAACTGCTACAATTAGGCAATATAGCAATTAAAATCATATGATACTATTATCATATTATTTCAGATACTTCAGAATGAAGTGTTCAGTCATCATCAGAAAAACAGTGAATGAATATAATTATAATTATTAGTTATTTAAGCAAGTAAGCATCAATAGGTATTAAAGACCTCAGGATTAAGCTTACATTGCGTTTTTAAAATTATTTGGTAGGTAATTGGGCCTGCTGACCTAAACAAATTGAAAAGCCATGTGTTAAATTGAAATCTATAATACAAAAGATGAAATCTTCAGTCCTTGTAATATTCATCACTGCCTGGTAGCTAGCTGGCTTTGTGTAGTACACAGGCCAGCAATAGGTATTAACACATTACCACTTACTGGTCATGGCGGCCAAAATCGGCCGCAAAATTTGTCTTTCAGAATGGATTTTTGCAGGCCAAGAGAAGACTATTTAAAAAAATTTACCACTGGAATGACTGCCTCGATAACCGGGCCAGTCATTTCAGAGGTAAATTTTCAAAAATAGTCTTCTCTTGCCCTGCAAATGGACATTCAAGAGAAATATTGTTATTTTCTTACAAAATTGGATTCATTAAAGGGTTAAAGACCTCAGGATTAAGCCTACATTGCATGTTTGCCATTTAACCTGTAGCACTCTGGTGTCAAATTTAAAATTTTCAAATTAAATTAAAATATAATATTTAGAACTGGTGTTAATTTTGCAACAAATTTGGTGGGAGATGGTGCTGTCTTAGTCAGCAACATCTTCCCGCAAAATTGTTGAAAAATGTTCACCAGTTTCTTTGATATCGACACAATAAAAGATGGAATATTGACATCAGAGTGCTAAGGGTTAAAACCAAAAAATGTGCTTACAATGAGGCCTTACAAAGACAAAGCTAACATTGAAACGAACTATGAAGCTGGATCAGTGACCATGACCTTGGACCCTTCAAACAAGGTTATTGTGTCATCCCCTCTCATTACAAGGAAGCGTGTGTTTAAATTTGGGACCAGAACTAGGGTTAACCAAACAGACTAAAACCGCTAAGTTGACCTAAATGCAAAATTAATCTTGAAAAAAAAAGTTTTATCATTCAATCAGACAACTGCACCTTTGCCATTTTGACCTTCAAGTTATTTTATATATATTTAATATATACATGTAGTTGCGTCACAAGTGTTCGTAGAAGACATTTAGCCAACAGATCTTTCAGCGCTACAGATTACACACCTAGTATCTCTCTACAATATGGGAAATATTCTATTGAAAATTTTGAAATTAATTTGGCTGGATATCATTCCTATATGATATATTTGATCTATCCTTCATCCGCAAAAGCGTCAACAAGAGTGAGATCATGTAAAGATGAATCAGCTTATTGATCAGTTAATCTCAGCATGCTCCTTAGTCAGTCAGTCAGCCCACTGCTAGAGCTACAAGCTGTTGTCATCATTACAGATTGACACTCTTACCCATGACGATCAATGACCAACTATTTCAAAGCTTGAAAGCAACCATACAGACAGGGATCGATCTGCAGTTATACACATTAGCCAAATACTTGTAACATTTAAATCAGGTTAACAAATAGTGATACCTTTCAGCAACACTCTTCTCAAATCTCAATAATAAAAAGTTGACCCGATAATCATCATTTTGCTTATTTTCTACACAAATGAGAATTAGTTATAGGAATTCGTAAACATGCAAATAATATATTGTACTTTAGTTTATTTGCGATAATTTATAATCAATGGCTAAATAACATGGGCTAAATATTTAGCCAAATCTGCCTTTCTAATATATATATATTGCAGCTGACTCATGTTGTCCGTTTGGATACTGTATGTGCAGTCCGGCACCTCCGCTCCTAATTGCATCTTTAGCTGATCCATCTGTGTAGATCCATATCCATGTCTCCTGAGGGTACATTTCTTCCAGCATGGCTAGGGTCAGGGCCTTCTTGCTCACATCACTGTGTTCATCTTTGGTTGTGAGATGAGGTACTGTGGTGCGAATAGCTATGCTCTAGTTTGTTTTCCCAGGGTAGAGGATCAAGGGTGTGGTTTGGGTCTTCTATTTGTGCTGGCAACATTTCTTGGTGTTTCCTTTGAAGTGCTTTTGTCTCTTTCACAAAACTTGATCTTTTAAGTCTTCCTGATGACAGCTGTGCTTGCCTGATCTTCATCGGGTGGTTGTTGAACGATTTGAACGTTGCAGCTTGGATCAGTGCTTTGCATTCCCTTCCTTTACTAAGTGGGGGGATGCCTGCTGTCTGCTCCATTTTTTCTATTGGTGTTGATCTCATTCCACCAGTGATGATGCGCAGTGCCTGGTTTTGTATTCTGTCGAGGTTCTGTTGATGAGATTTAGCTGCTGTCATCCATGAGCTGGATCCATACTCAAGGTGTGGTCGTACGGCACCTAGGTAGATGGTCTTGAGGATCCTTTCATTGGCACCCCACTTTGTTCCTGCCAGCTTCCTCATGATGTTTAGCTTTCTTCTGGCCTTTGCCACTGCATTCTGGATGTGCTCCTTCCATGTTAATCTTCTGTCATAGGTGACTCCCAGGTATGTCTGCTGGTCCTCGTACTCGAGTGGAGTACCGCCCAGTGTCAGATTGCCAACCTTGGTTTTGGATTAGATGTCATCATAGTCTAAGAGGAACTGAGTCACTGACCTACCAACATACAAGTAAAATCATCAGCCAGTGAATTAGCCTATTTTGACATTTTATTAGGCAACCATGAAAATTGTTCTCAAAAGCGAATTGATAGGTCTGTCCCTGTGTGTATATATATATATATATATATATATATATATATATATATATATATATATATATATATATATATATATATATATTATATATATATATATGCTTCAAAGACCGACATGTAACTAGAGATGACAGATTGACATTGGGAAGCATTGACATTGGTTGAATTCGAGTTCAGGTTCAGTAACAGCGACAGTATGATTAATCAAATATGAGATCTATAAACAGAAAAGTTGAGTTAAACAGAAAATGCTAATGTTGAAAACAAGAGGCCCAAGGGCCTGTGGCGCTCACCTGGACCATTAGCATTTGAACCATTTGAATTTAAATACACGGATAATTTTCAGAAAATCGAAAATGGTCACTAAAAGAATTAGCCTGTCAAGAATCTAGTTTGACATGCTGAGGCCTACTATAATAGGATTCTTCCAGCCAAGTTTTGTTCAAATCTGGCTATTGATTAAGGAGTAATGTTTTTAAATGGTTCCGGAAAATTTTCAAAAAATTAAAGATGGTTGCCAATAAGTTGACCAATCAAAATTCTGGTCAATCAAAATTCTGTATACAAGTTCTGAAGCATACCACTCTAGGACCCTTCCCATCAAGTTTGCTTGAATCCACCAAGTGGTTGAGGAGGAATAGGTTTTTAACTGATTTCAAGATATTTCACAAAAATTGACCAATCAGAATTCTGTATACATCTTCTGAAACCTACCAGCCTAGTACGCTTCCATTCAAGTCTGATTGAAATTGCCCAAACAGTCAACGAGTAACGGTTTCCCACCTTTTTCGGAAAATTTAAGATGTCCACCGAAAAAATTGACCAATCAAAATTCTGTATGCATGCTCTAAAGCCTACCCCTATAGGATCCTTCCAGGCAAATTAATTTGAAATCCGTAGTGGTTAATGAAGAGTAGAGTTTTGACAATTTCCAGTAAATTTTTCATAAAATCTAAGACCTTCACCCAAATAAGAGGCCCAAGGGCCTGTGGCGCTCACCTGGACCATTGGCATTTAAACCATTTGCATTTAAAGTTCTCATCTATTCTCAAAAGATACATATCCTAGCTAAATTTATGACTATTTGTTAACTTATGGACACTTTAACTAACTAGAACTGTAGTGGCTATTTTAGGTAGAAATTTGCTGGCGTCATTATTTCAGACACTATTGTCTTCACCGGTGAGCAATTGTTTGTATAAAACCATTCTGCTAATGCTAATGCTAGTCATTCTTCAGCTGGCTTTCAAGGTGAGCACGTAGATGTGCATAGCGTAGTTCAATACCTGTTGTGTATATTTCCTATGGTGCTAGTGACAACAAATATATTTATAACAAGTTTACTGAAAACTGCTGTTGCCTATAGCAGCAACAAATTTCCGTCAAACTGTTGTCAATATAATCAACTGATAATACAACTGTCACCAGATAAAGATTTGAAAACAATTTGGCTGAAACTCGTTGACGCAACAACTTTCAATCAAATTGTTCTCAAAATAATCAGCAGTGTAGTCAACGTTGCACGACTTGCTGAAGATATTTCGCGCAACTTTATTGACAATCATTTCTTACTCAGGCAGCAACAGCGGTGTCAAATCTTTCTCAGAATAATCAGCGGACTTCCTGTTTTGTTTGCGAGCAAGTGCATGCGCACTTAGTTAGGCCTATTTCAGAATGAAATATGTTCACAAAGATCAAGCAGTCAACCATCATGGGCACGATTGCCTGTGACATGCCGTGAATAGAATAATACGCTTACCTCCACATTGACTATGAAATGAACAGAATTTTCGAGCATATCTGAGACTGGGTCTTGATTCCGTATACCATATAGGCCTAACTTATTGTGTAGGCATTTGTTAGCAAACAAAAAAGAAAGCCTGCTGATTATTCTGAGAAAAATTTGACAACGCTGATGCTGCCCGAGTAAGAAATGACTGTCAATAAAGTTGCTCGAAATATCTTCAGCAGGTCTTGCAACATTGACTGCCCTGCTATTTATTTTGAGAACAATTTGATTGAAAGTTGTTTCACCAACGATTTTCAGCCAAATTGTTATCAAAACTTTGCCTAATGACAATTGTATTATCAACTGATTATTTTGACACCAATTTGACGGAAAGCTGTTGCTGCTATAGACAGCAAGAACATTCAGTAACTTGTTATAGATATATTTGTTTTTATTCGCACCATAGGAAATATAGAACTAGTATTGTACTACGCTATGCTTACTATGCGTTCACCTTGAAAGCCAGCAGAAGAATGACAAGCATTAGCGTTACGAGAATGGTTTTATACTAACAATTGCTCACCGGCGAAGACAATAGTCTGAAATAATGGTGCCCGCAAATATCTATCTAAAATGGCGGCTACAGGTCAAGTTAGTTAGTGTCCATAAAGTAAAAAATAGTCCTAAATTTAGTTAGGATATGTATCTTTTAAGAATAGATGAGAACTTTAAGTATACATGATGGATGATTTTCGGAAAATCCAAAATGGCCAACAGAAAATTGACCAATCAAGATTCTCGTTTAATATGTTGAACCCTACCATCATAGGGTCGTTCCATCCAAGTTTTGTTGAAATCGGTCTATTGATTAAAGGCGTACCATTTTTAAATGGTTCCGGAAAACTAGAGGTGGCTGCCAAAACATTGACCTATCAAAATTCTGAATAGAATTTCTAGAGGCTATGACAATAGGATCCGTCCAGCCATATTTGGTTGAAATTTGCCAAGTGATTAATGAGTAGTATTTCATACAAATTCAAATTTTCCAGAACATCCAAGATGGCCACCATCAAAATCAAGCAGTCAAAATTCGATATACATGTTCTGAAGCGTATCGGGCTAGGGTTCTTCCAGCTGAGTTTGGTTGAAATCGCCCAAGCGGTAAATTATAAGCAGCCTTTCAATTGATTTTCCAAAATATTCAGAGATTCCAGGATGGCTGCCGGAAACATTGAGCAATCAAAATTCTGTATACAATTTCTGATGCCTATGGCCCTCTAGGCTCATTCCAGCCAGTCTGGTTGAAATCACCCAAGCAGTTAATGATACCAATCAAAATTCTGTATACAAGTTCTGAAACCTACCAGCCTCGTATCCTTCCAGCCAAGTCTTGTTGAAATTGCTCAAACATTTAAAGGAGTAGCGTTTTAAACGATTTCCCACCATTTTTTGGAAAATTGATGATGGTCACCAATCAAAATTCTGAATACAAGTTCTGAAGCATGCCACGCTAGGGTTCTTCCATCTGAGTTTGATTGAAATCGGCCCAATTGTTATCGAGTAGGCGTTTAAGTGATTTCCAGAAAGATGGCTGCTGGAAAACTTGACCAATCAAAACTCTGTATGCCGGATGGACGTTCAGCAAGGTATAAGCTCACTTGGCCATTCTGGCCAACTGAGCTAAATATTGACCGGTGTGTGTGTGTGTGTGCATGCGTGAGCCAAATTTGCTTTAATTGCATTCAATGGTCCAATTACCCGTTTCTTGACCTTTTGCACCAGGCCCATCCCTTGCCAAGGAGGGGGGGGGGGGGGGGGGGGGGGGTTGGGGAGGAGCCAAATGTACATGTCCTCTTGAACCCTGCAATCATATGGGCAACTCACATCCCAATTGACCCTCACCCCACCCTCTATGGGCGGAGTCAAATGCATATGACCGCTTGCGCTCCACAATTATATGGGTAACTCACACACCGAATTTGGTTACATCGCGTCTAACCATTGCAATGGAGGCATTGCATTATGATCAATTTCCAAAGTGCTAAAAATTCCACTGACACATTTTCAAAGATATTTTTCTCTTGACCAGCAAATGAACACACATTCGTTGAGCAAAACGTCAATTCTCGTGACCGATCGCATTATAGAGTAATTAAAAAGTAGGTTTTGAAATACATTAAGCAGTAGAAATTATTCATGATTATTCGACTATTTAACTTTTAACCATATACATTCACGATTCACAAAATAATCGCGATTTTCGATTTAATCACGTAATCGCGCTTGCCTAATATATATATACTCAAATAGTGACAAACACATGCAATGAAAAAAACTTATCTAAGGGGTGCAATAAGATGATGGAAAAATTAAATCATAATTAAATGGAATGATACATGCTTGGATGAGAATATCTATCCAACTATACTCACTACCACAATTATCAAAGCACTGACCACTCGTCATAGACCAATACAAAAACTAATCACCAGCAAATTAAATTATAGAACTACATTTGTAGTTAACAAGAAAAAAATATTGACTAACCCCTCTTGTGTCCACAGCGGCTCAAAGCGCTCAAAATACCAATTATATATTAACCATTTAACGGGCAAGATTTGTAAGAAAGAAGAAAGTGTTGCTCACTGAATGCAATCCATTTGCATCCCAAGAGAAGACAATTTTAAAGTTTTCTAATGGAATTTACAAAAAAAGTTTCAGTGGTCTTGTAAATGAAGGCGGTTTGAACATTCTATGGTCAAGAAAATCCAAATTTCTGCATAATCAGTATCCATTTGCACGCCATTGACCATTTTTGAAAATTTATCACCGAAATGACTGGCTTGCAACTCATCCCAGTGGTACATTTTCAAAAAATCATCTTCTCTTGGCCTGCAAATAGACTTTTCCTCAACACCACTGAAGAGACTGCTTTGGTCAGTTTGACCATTAAATGGTTAAGTTGACACAAGATGGGTTAAATTCATACAGTAGTGAGAATAAACACTCAAATCTAGACAAGACTAAATTTACATACATAAAGAACATGGCTCTGCTCAGGAATTTCAGAGTCATGTCGAGAGGTGACAGTATTCAACCAAAGTATGTGTACATGTGAAAAATTAACCGTATGTATTTGAACAATCGTAATACACCTTTCCCACACTGATGTCATTACGCCAGGATTTCCCTAAATCTACACTCAGAGCGAAACTGCTGGCTGGTAATAACGCCAACAAGCAGCTGACCAGCATTGAGTTACTATTGTACTAAAATACACTGCAATTTAAACCATTCCTACGATAAACTAAAATCACTATATTACGTAAGTCATACATAATTGGAAAGCATATTCAATTGCCTAAAGATTAATGCAATATTTTTTATTTTTAAATTTTCACTGAGTTATTTGTGTATATAAAATACTCCATTCGACCTAGATTCATTAAATCGAGTGGACAATAGGGGCTATTTTATGGCTGACTTCAGTGTTAAAGGGTTCAGCCCATCACCAACTCTCACATGCCCGATACTCATTTGTGGTGCCAAAAATTTAAGAAAACAATTTTTTCATAGATATACAAATCCATGGCAGATTCATACAATAATAAATTAGAGAATAACAATTAGGCTTGCACGATTTTTGCTTTGAAACATCGCGATCGATTCTATTTTAAAAAATCACGATTTTCGATTAAATCATAGGTCCAAATTCCCAAAAGTATAAACCGTGGTAACGTGACTTGTTTCTAGAAAAAGTTGAAATAATTATTGATACAAAATTAGAACACATCTTCTTACAAATTCTTACCACCGTCTATGCTTAATGTATACCTTATACCCCTCATCGGGGAGTGAAATTATTAATTGGGACAGCCTAAATATTGCGTATAGTTTAATAAACATTATTTATTTCATCAAAATTGGAGATAAAATGTCACCGAGAAGGTTAGGTATGAGTCTAACAGCATAAACCCGTCCTATAGTGCAGTTTACAGTTGCTTTCAGAATGTACGATTTACATTTAAGAGTAATCAACAGAACGCACAGTTTAAAATCAAATGATCTGGAATGCTGTTGCTTTATTTTCTTTAATTTGACATGACAACCGAATCAAAAAGGAATAAGTATTACACCGCCTGAAATTGCTAACTCTAGAATTAAGAAGAATGATGTTCACGGATTGCCTAACACTGCAACTAAGTATATACTTGGCATTTCATGACAGACTCGGGGTCTGCAGCGAAAGAAATAAAATTATATGGACGATTCGATGGAGTAACTAGCTGGTTTTCTCAATGACAACGGTGTTACCTCGCTATTGTTAGCTTGTTTATTGTAGCGCATTGTGTTGTGATTAGTAATTATTCGACGCGTGCATGGCACGGCGGGATATAAACACAATGAACACAGGCGTGAATCGATTGTACTTGTACTCATGTACTGATAAAATGCGACGGAAAAGTACACACTTCAGATTTTAAAAAATCACAAAATTTTTGACAATTTTCTGATTTTTCCTCAATTACATAGTAAAAATTGCGATTTTAAAAATAAATCGAACTTCACGATTAAATCAAAAAATCACGCAAGCCTAATAACAATTTAACTAAAATGAAAGGTGTGGCACAAGGGTGAACACTATGCACAACATTGCATTCTATTAATTAATGTAATCGACTCAAACACACATCTCAGGAGACATAAATGAACTCATCACGTATCATACTTACAACGGATGAGAAACCAGGCCGATCCTGCGGTTAGCCATAAAAAGAGTTTGTAAACAAGTCAGAAATATGTTACATAAATGAAAGACCAAGTCTTAGTTCAGCAATCCAAAATAAACTTCACATTAGGAATGGACACAGTGACAGAGGCTGCAAAATTTGAGTATTAACTAATAACCCCCAACAGACCCCCCCTTTAGTGGGTTGGTCTGTAGTTTTATTAACCACTATAAAAACATACTTACCGTTCAATCACTACTTGCTAAATCAAATATCTGCATTTAGATATCAGAATAAAAATTTTATGCTCGCATACATACTCCCTAATGCCAATACTATCACCATGTAGACCCTCAACCAGGCTTCTGGTAGAGGGACCCCCTGCATTAGCCTTACAATAGACTGGCACCAGTCTGTACACACTCCTTGGTGACGCCTGTCACTAAGCACGCTCGCGCATGCGCAGTAGGTCCCAAATGTGAAAACTGATTCACTTTTCTAAATTTAAGTGCCATATATCCAGAATAGATTCTCAAATCAATACCCAGCGGGGTGGCTGAGGCCGGGTCATAGTGATTGAACGGTAAGTATGTTTTTATGGTGGCTAATAAAACTACAGACCAACCCACTAAAGGGGGGGGGGGGGGGGGGTCTGTTGAGGTTGTTATTACACCACAAAAACATCCATTACCGTTCAATCAATACTTGCTAAACCCGTAGATTTGGTCAGTGTCCCACTACAAAACTTTGGTGGGAGGAGATTTGAGAATCCATAAGCAAGGATAAAAATCAAACAAAACATAACCAAATGTTAAAAACATAACATAATGGTGCATCTTAATCAATCACACAGTGATTATCAAACAAGGATTTCTTTAAACTTAAAGAAATAAATAAAAACCAAAGAACAACTCACACCATTACACGCAGATGCACGGTCCTAACGAAAATGGTGGGATGTGCTTGGTAAATGGTCTTCAGCCTTTTTAGTTAAAATCATAAAGTTCCTAAAAAAGGAAGCCGCTGTGCTCTGGTCTTTTAAATAAAAAGTAGTAAAAGTAGACTCGTATTTCCATCCTGCAACTTGCATAACTTCGTCTACAGAAGAGCCAGCAAAAAGGGCAAGAGGTAGCCATCCCTCTAATGACATGAGCTTTAATGTGAATGGTCTCACAAATCCATCTGGGAATAGATGCTCTAGAGACTGGACTGGCTACCCCATCCTCATACGGAACCCAGAAAAGGGACAGATCGGATCTCTATAAATCAGAACGACGCTTATAAACTTTTGAAGCTCTGACAGGACACCAAAATCTGTCAGCCGGAGAAAAGGAGGTTAAAGATTGTAAAATAATCGGCGTAGCTGGATAATGGATTGATTGAGTCTTTGATAAAAAAAATCCCTTCAAGGATATAAGACCAGACCATCCCCAGATTCGATAAACCTATCCTTTTCAGCGGAGAAAACATGGATTTCGGATCGTCTTCCAGCAGAAGCAGATGCAATTAGAAAAACGGTCTTAAAAGTTAAAAGATTCAAGCTAATCGTAGAGATAGGTTCGAAATGATGACCTGCCCAAAAACCTGAAGAACCAGAGCCAAGTTCCAGGAAGGCAAAGGTTTAACACCTGGAGGACGAATATTGCCTACACCTCTGATCAAACGTCAAGAACCATAGTATCTTCAACTTCAGCGTTCAACAAACAAGGAAGAGAAGATGCAAAAGAAAATCTATATCCTCTTACAGTGTTAGCAGACAGATGTAAAGAGTCGAACAGATAAGATAAAGAGTCTAACACCTGGGAAATAGAAACAGAATCAGGCACGAGACCTTGATCTGAACACCATTCTCGAAAAATCTTAAGCCGACCCTTGTAAACTCTTCGAGTCGACTCCATCCTGGCAGAATCGAAGATTTCCTGAGATAATGTAGAATGAAGGAAATGTCAATTTCCCTTTCTCCGAGATCTAACAATACTCACCATTCTGTTACTTCTGTTACTTCGGATATACAGCTGGCCTTGACAGCTGGCTCTAGGACTATAGACTGCAGGAAATGTCAATTTCCCTTTCTCCGAGATCTAACAATACTCACCATTCTGTTACTTCTGATATACAGCTGGCCTTGACAGCGGCTCTAGGATTATAGACTTAGAAAGCTTTACCGACTCCTGGGAACCGGGTACCCGGCTCCCAACTGCCGAGTACCCGTTTACCATAGAGCTCATATTGTTTGCAGCCACCAAACAAGAGAAAACTATGGCTTGCCTCCGTGGGGCTGGGAGGCTGGGTCCGTAACAGAATGGTGAGTATTGTTAGATCTCGGAGAAAGGGAAATCGACATTTCCTGCATTCTCCTTCGATCAATACTCACCATTCTGTTACTTCTGATATACACCAGATTTGATCAGTAACCTGGTGGGAAGGGGGAAGCCATACATGCTAATTTTGCCCCTTGGAGAAAGATTTTAGACTTCAAACTTGACTAACGGAGACCTAAAAGGACCGTCAAGTTCACGGAACCGAATCACATTCGCGTCACAGCCTCCCCCCCCCCTTTTTCCTCCTAAGAAAAGGGAGAGAACTAACGAACATGTATCTCGCCTGAAAACACCAATATGCCAAGAGGGTTAACTATTCCCTGCATATCGCTTGTATTAGCCTGGGAATGAGCATGAATATATAAGATGAATGAACATGATACATATACATAATACAAAAAACTCTCACTTGTTGAATTACCTTATGATAACAGGACTTCAGACGTACCGCCTCCAACCATTCACCGGTTCGGCCATCAGTGACACAATCTGGTTGACATCCTCTCGCTTGACCATGCCTGCTTTAGGTTCTTTTCTTACCAAAGTGAAAAAAGGGGGAAAAGCAGTGTGGTCACTAACTATCGTTTCAAAACAGCTAAAGCGAGTGGATTGGCTGAGTCTGACACATCCCTCATATAGTAATCCGTAAATGAGGACTCACAGTGCCATTGTGCAACGGCCATGATGTCCTCTAACGGAACACCATTGTAAAGGGCGGTCGAGGCGGCTATTCCTCTAACATCGTGTGCCCTTACGCCCTGCACCTGGTGCCCAGTCGCCATCTCGTGAGTAGTCTGAATGCATTCGACCACCCAACGAGAGATAGTATCCATGGATGCGGCGCCATAAGGCTTTTTATGGCAGATCCACAGATGTCTATCGTTCGACCGTAACGAGTCAGTCCGTTTCTTGTACTTAGTCAAAGCACGGACCGGGCACCAGACACTGGCATCACGATCAAACCTGGTTAACTTCGGTATAATGATCGGTTTGCCGGGATATCTCAAAGATTGGTTCTTTGACATAAACTCTGCTCTTGGCAGAAGACGCAGACCTTCTCCAGAAACAATAAATCGGTTCCTCTCTGCCGAAAGCGCATGGATCTCACTGCGCCTTCTAGCTGAGGAAGCTGCCAATAGAAAGACCGCCTTTAGAGTCAAATGCTTTAGACTAGCCGAACGCAACGGTTCGAAAGGGTGCTTGGCCAGTACATTAAGCACTAAAGATAGACTCCAGGCTGGAATGACTACCGGTTGTCTCGGCCGGAGATTGCTCATTCCCTTCAACATCACATTTAACTGGGCCACCTCTGGACTATCACTGTTGGCTAGACAAGGGATAACTGATGCCAAAGCTGACTTGTATCCAGCAATTGTGACGGGAGCTAGTCCTGCAAAGAACAGCTCACAGAGAAAGTCTGCTATTTGCTGAATATTGGATTGAAAGGTATCAATACCCTTTTCTTCACACCAGTCTGCAAATCTGTTAACCTTGTTGTTATATGACTTGAAGGTTGACCTCCTTCTCGCAGCCGCGATGAAATCAGCAGCCTGTCGAGAAAAGCCTTCCGACGTGGAACGTTGTTTGACAACATCCACGCAGTCAATTTGAACATTTCGGGACGCTCATGTAGGAAGCGTCCCTTGGCCTGGGAGATTATGTTCGGAATCTCGGGCAACTGCACAGGATTTTCCACCAGCAGATCTAGAAGATCCGTGAACCACGCCCTGCTCGGCCAATACGGCGCTATTAGCAGGACCAGACACGGCTCCTCCCTGACCTTCACCAATACCTTCGGTAGAAGAATGGTGGGTGGGTACGCGTCCGCGTGCATCCCTCTCCAGCTTATCGCCAGAGCGTCTGTATCGACGGCATTTGGATCTGGAATCGGCGAGACATATGTCATGATCTGAGCATTTTCTTTTGTGGCGAACAAGTCCACGTTGGGTTTGCCCCAATGCTCGAAGATCCGTCGTAGAACTGGAGGGTTGAGGGACCATTCTGTTGGCAAGATTCTCTGTCTGCGAGACAAAGCATCCGCCAGAATGTTCAATCGGCCAGGAATATGAGATGCTTTCAAAACAACCGAGTAATTCCTGCACCATTGAATCAAGTGCCACACCCTGATGCACAGGGTGGGCGACCTGGTCCCGCCTTGGCGATTTATATATGATACTACTGTCGAATTGTCCGACGGTATCAATATCACCTTGCCCCTGATCATCGGAAGGAACGCTTCCAACGCCAGTTCCACTGCCATCATTTCCAACAGATTGATATGCAGCCGACTCTCCGGAAGAGTCCATGTGCCCGAGACCTGGTGTTCTCCCAGGCAGGCACCCCACCCCTCCAGCGATGCATCCATGTAAACGGACAGCTGGGGGTGGGGTAGGTGCAGCGAAACCCCTATTAGGAGATTCTGACGCTGTTTCCAACATAGAAGATGCGATATTATCGGCTCCAAAACTGGCACCAGTTTTGACAGGGGTTCTGTTCTCTGTTTCCACAGAGACATCAGATACAACTGGATAGGTCTTCGCATTAGAGCAGCGTACGGGATAACCTGCTCCATGGAGACCATCATGCCCAGCATCTGAAGGAACCGCCTCGCCTGAATGTGGTTTCCCACTCGAAAACTCCTGAGGATGGCTAACAGAGACACCACTCTGGGCTCTGATGGGTAAACCCTGCCCTCCTCGAGGTCGAATCGCATCCCCAAATAAACGAAATGTTGAGTGGGCGTCAACTCGGATTTCTCCTCGTTGACTATCCAGCCTAGATCTGAAAGTAACTTCGGAGTCAGAGCAGTATCCACGTTCAACCTGGCTGCCGAGTCTGCCTTGAGCAGCCAGTCGTCTATGTAGGTGTGTAGCGCCACGTTCTCTTTTCTGAGAAACGCTGTCACCGCAAGGACCACTCTTGTGAAAACCCTCGGAGCTGTCGACAGGCCAAACGGGAGAACTGTAAACTCCCATACTTGATTCTGAAACGCAAATCTCAGAAACCTGTGCCAACTCCGATTCATCGGAATGTGGAAATATGCATCTTTCAGATCGATCGATACACACCACATTCCTTTCCTCAATCCCGCCATTACCGACCTCGGCGTTTCCATCTGGAACCGAGGCGTATGGATAAACCAATTTAATGGCCTGAGATTGAGTATGGGTCTCCATCCCCCCGTGCTCTTGGGACAAGGAACATGTTTGAATAGAAGCCTGGAGTGTTCCGGTTTGCTGGTTTTATTGCTCCCTTCAGAAGCAAACCCGACACTTCCTTTTGAACGGCTTCTAACTTGTCTGGCTCCCTTGGTACGGGTGTCCAGACAGGTGCCAAAGACAGATTTTGTGGCGGAAAGTCCCACCACTCCGGCATGTAACCCTGGGATAACCATCCCAGGACCAGACTGTCTGACATCACACCTCGCCAGGCCTCGACGAAACGCATGAGCCTTCCACCCACCATAAACGCCTCGACGTCTAACGGGGTTGTCCGGCTCGCAGTCCGCCCCCCTCCCCCCCCCTCTTTCTTAACGAGAGAGAGTGAGAACCATTTCGTTCTAGGCACGACGGGTATAACTGGCACCGCTGTTCCTGTCGCACAGGTGCGGTCCAGGCGGATATGAAGGGAGCTTGCGTACCCTCAGGTACGCTTCGGCCCCTTCTGTCCGCCCTTTGAGGCCTTACCCTTACCCTTCCCCTTGCCCTTCCAACCTCTAGGGCGGTCAGGAGCAACATTGGGGAGGGTAGGCGCCTCTACAACCTTCCTGGGTTTCGAGCTCCGAGAACCCAGCCGAAACAGAAGTCGCAACAGGCTTGGCTTTCGCCTTGCTCTTATGCTTCTTCTGTTTCTTTGAAGGCTGTCCCATTAGCGGTTTGCCCATAGCCCCTAGTGCGTGCGCTTGCCGCACTAGCTCTAGCTGCAGATTTACTGCTAACCGATTCTGCGCAATACTGGCGGTGTCCTCTAAGATGGCCCGCGCTTGGCCACCAAAGATGCTAGGCCCTGTCAGGGGCGTCCCAAGAAGACGTTCCCTGACTGCCGTAGCCGGACGCATATGGTCAATGACCATTTGCCTCCTGGACTTCGTCACTCGCGCTTGCACCCTTGCCAATGCGTCCATTGACAGCACCAAGCCGTCATTAACACACGATAGCGCCACAGGTGGCACAGGGTGGCCTGCCCCCGCTTCAGCCCACACCGACTGAAGTAGACGATAAGAGTGATTGACAGCGCTCATCGCTGCCCTCACACCCTCATCGCATAGGGCCAGGACTTCTTCCTGGTGTACCTGGGACTTATCCACTAGTGCCGGACAGGGACCACCCGACCCTGCACTCTGGACGCCCAGTACCCATCGGTCATCCTCCGTGACCGACGGGACTACACCATACCTATCGTATTCACCCCGTGGAATACGACATCTTGCCCACACCTCCCTGGAGGCCGCAGGGAGCTGACCCTTGGTCATTAGTTGTTTGCTATAAATAGCATCCAACAAATCAATGAACCGTGGATCCAGCCCCACTGACTGGATCCGGGCCGCGGGCAAAATCCCCGTCCTAATCGATGCAACCGACGGACGGGGCGCATCTTCATCGGCCGTGGCCGAAACCACAGACGGGTCCACTCTGGCTAGCCACCATCTGACCAATCTATCTCCGAAGAAGATACCCCCCCCAAACACGTCACCCGTTGACGTGCTCACGGGTCTGCCAGCCACGGCCTCCCGGCAAGGAGCCACGGCTGACACGCCAGGCACTCCGCTACCACACGGTTCCGCCGCCACCCCATGAAACACTCCGGTCCATGGGGTAGGTCCGCACGGAAAACCGTACGGACCCGTAACCGTCGCGGAACCATAGCCGGCCACGGGCGCCAACGGCACCCCACGTCCGGCTGCCGGACCAGGCGAGATAGGTGAGTACCACGCCTGGCCCGGCACACCCGTTCCTCTGACGGCTGGTGACAAACCAAGCCGCGCGGAACCAGTGCAAGGTAACGGATTGGCCTCAGCCGCAGGCGGAGCCGCTGACCTGGCTTGCGCCAAACCAGACAAATGGAGGCCGGTTCCGTCCAGGACGGAATCAACCCCCATATTCTCCACCTGCGGCTTCACTGGCCGCAGCAACCTCTCCTCCTCGGCCTCCTCGTCTTCAGACTCCGAAGAGCCGTCACTAGACGAGTCAACCTGACGGACCGGCCACCGCTACTGGACCACCAGGAGGTGGCCGCAGAGAGACAGAACCCGTCTGGCCGAAGCCAGACGGGACCGCCAGGGGGCCGTACGAGACGGCCCCCTCGGTAACCAGTCCAGAATCCTGTCCGAGGACAGGATCCGTACCAGGCATGGGGAGAAACTGCCCCCCAACCTTTGGTAGCAGGGACGACACCAGCGTGGGCAGAACGCTATGCAGAAAACCCTGCATAGCCGGACCAAACCACGCCGGCGGTGCCATCTCCGCCACCTCCAGCTGGCGACGTGTAGCACCCCAACCGGCCGAACCGGGCGCTCCACGATTTCCTCTCGGACCGCCTGACCCCGCGTCAGACCCAGCCAAGTCCTTCTGGGCAAGGAACTTAACCATCGTTTCGACGGACCACACTGCACAAACATTACACCTATGATCTATATTACACAGGGCACACCTAAAACAGACATGGTCCTTGAACATTACACGGACAAACTTATGGCAGTCGTCACATGATGGCGGGGCTGGCTTGGCCTATAAAATAAGCACAAACCTACAATAAACAAGCGGAACGAGACACGGATGGAAGGCAGACAATTAATTTTCAAATATTTTGACTCATAAATTAACCGTAACCTCCCGCACCCCACCCCGCCACGTTACAACAACGATCGCATTGATTATGACGACAAGTACGCGGCGGGCACAACACACCCATAATAGATCCTCCCGGATGTGTAACGGCTCCAGGAATCATATCGCATAGCATTCAGGGTATATTTACTAATCAATATAAATTATACTCCTAACGAAAGCAGCACGATATGTGAAGAAAACAACAAAATGTATAACAAACTGCTGTCTCACACGGTAAAACCGCAGACCACACATCTACTCAAGAATTTTGAAACCACCGATCATTGCAAACCGATCGTGATCACACGTAAACTTGATCATTCTAAAGTTTCCGGTACCATTTTTAGTACGCAGCACCCAGAATAAGATGCGCGAATTAATGAAAAAATTTTCTTCACATAAACATCCGAGCGACCGGGTGTGACGTCACCCGCTCGGATTCTACGGAGAACGACGTCAGCCGATATTCGTGTTAGAAATACCGTAGCAAACACCTATTTTCATATCTGCCGATCGCCTGTTGGGGTTTAAAGAAGGCGATCGTCTGGCATATATCGTTGTTAGCACACGTCCCAGATTCTATGGGGACAGAAATTGGAACATGCGACACAACGAAATTTAGAGACCTAAGTCTTTTAACTATGGATAATAAAGAACGATACAACCTGGTTGTCTTGGGCGGTATTCTCCATAGTCCTTAGTTAATCCTTTCAGAACACACAAACTATCACTGATTAAAGACTTAGATTATTTTAAAACACTAAAATCCTTAATGCAAAAAGCATGTATTGCTCTTGTCGCTATGCAAACAAGAATGAGCTCTATGGTAAACGGGTACTCGGCAGTTGGGAGCCGAGTACCCGGTTCCCAGGAGTCGGTAAAGCTTTCTAAGTCTATAATCCTAGAGCCGCTGTCAGGGCCAGCTGTATATCAGAAGTAACAGAATGGTGAGTATTGATCGAAGGAGAAGAAGATACCCCCGCAAACACGTCACCCGTTGACGTGCTTACGGGTCTGCCAGCCATGGCCTCCCGGCAAGGAGCCACGGCTGACACGCCAGCACTCCGCTACCACATGGTTCCGCCGCCACCCCATGAAACACTCCGGTCCATGGGGTAGGTCCGCACGGAAAACCGTACGGACCCGTAACCGTCGCGGAACCATAGCCGGCCACGGGCGCCAACGGCACCCCATGTCCGGCTGCCGGACCAGGCGAGATAGGTGAGTACCACGCCTGGCCCGGCACACCCGTTCCCCTGACGGCTGGTGACAAAACAAAGCCGCGCGGAACCGGTGCACGGTAACGGATTGGCCTCAGCCGCAGGTGGAGCCGCTGACCTGGCTTGCGCCAAACCAGACAAATGGAGGCCCGTTCCGTCCAGGACGGAATCAACCTCCATATTCTCCACCTGCGGCTTCACGGGCCGCAGCAACCTCTCCTCCTCGGCCTCATCGTCTTCAGACTCCGAAGAGCCGTCACTAGACGAATAAACCGTGGAGCCGTCCTGGCGGACGGCTCCCACACCTGACGGACCGGCCACCGCTACTGGACCACCCGGAGGTGGCCGCAGAGAGACAGAACCCGTCTGGCCGAAGCCAGACGGGACCGCCAGGGGGCCGTACGAGACGGCCCCCTCGGTAACCAGTCCAGAATCCTGTCCGAGGACAGGATCCGTACCAGGCATGGGGAGAAACTGCCCCCCAACCTTTGGTAGCAGGGACGACACCAGCGTGGGCAGAACGCTATGCAGAAAACCCTGCATAGCCGGACCAAACCACGCCCGCGGTGCCATCTCCGCCACCTCCAGCTGGGGACGTGTAGCACCCCCACCGGCCGAACCGGGCGCTCCACGATTTCCTCTCGGACCGCCTGACCCCGCGTCAGACCCAGCCAAGTCCTTCTGGGCAAGGAACTTAACCATCGTTTCGACGGACCACACTGCACAAACATTACACCTATGATCTATATTACACAGGGCACACCTAAAACAGACATGGTCCTTGAACATTACACGGACAAACTTATGGCAGTCGTCACATGATGGCGGGGCTGGCTTGGCCTATAAAATAAGCACAAACCTACAATAAACAAGCGGAACGAGACACGGATGGAAGGCAGACAATTAATTTTCAAATATTTTGACTCATAAATTAACCGTAACCTCCCGCACCCCACCCCGCCATGTTACAACAACGATCGCATTGATTATGACGACAAGTACGCGGCGGGCACAACACACCCATAATAGATCCTACAGGATGTGTAACGGCTCCAGGAATCATATCGCATAGCATTCAGGGTATATTTACTAATCAATATAAATTATACTCCTAACGAACGCAGCACAATATGTGAAGAAAACAACAAAATGTATAACAACTGCTGTCTCACACGGTAAAACCGCAGACCACACATCTACTCAAGAATTTTGAAACCACCGATCATTGCAAACCGATCGTGATCGCACGTAAACTTGATCATTCTAAAGTTTCCGGTACCATTTTTTAGTACGCAGCACCCAGAACAAGATGCGCGAATTAATGAAAAGATTTTTCTTCACATAAACATCCGAGCGACCGGGTGTGACGTCACACGCTCGGATTCTACGGAGAATGCAGGAAATGTCAATTTCCCTTTCTCCGAGATCTAACAATACTCACCATTCTGTTACTTCTGATATACAGCTGGCCTTGACAGCGGCTCTAGGATTATAGACTTAGAAAGCTTTACCGACTCCTGGGAACCGGGTACTCGGCTCCCAACTGCCGAGTACCCGTTTACCATAGAGCTCATATTGTTTGCATAGCCACCAAACAAGAGAAAACTATGGCTTGCCTCCGTGGGGCTGGGAGGCTGGGTCCGTAACAGAATGGTGAGTATTGTTAGATCTCGGAGAAAGGGAAATTGACATTTCCTGCATTCTCCTTCGATCAATACTCACCATTCTGTTACTTCTGATATACACCAGATTTGATCTGTAACCTGGTGGGAAGGGGCAAGCCATACATGCTAATTTTGCCCCTTGGAGAAAGATTTTAGACTTCAAACTTGACTAACGGAGACCTAAAAGGACCGTCAAGTTCACGGAACCGAATCACATTCGCGTCACAGCCCACCCCCCCTTTTTCCTCCTAAGAAAAGGGAGAGAACTAACGAACATGCATCTCGCCTGAAAACACCAATATGCCAAGAGGGTTAACTACTCCCTGCATATCGCTTGTATTAGCCTGGGAATGAGCATGAATATATAAGATGAATGAACATGATACATATACATAATACAAAAAACTCTCACTTGTTGAATTACCTTATGATAACAGGACTTCAGACGTACCGCCTACAACCATACACCGGTTCGGCCATCAGTGACACAATCTGGTTGACATCCTCTCGCTTGACCATGCCTGCTTTAGGTTCTTTTCTTACCAAAGTGAAAAAAGGGGAAAAGCAGTGTGGTCACTAACTATCGTTTCAAAACAGCTAAAGCGAGTGGATTGGCTGAGTCTGACACATCCCTCATATAGTAATCCGTAAATGAGGACTCACAGTGCCATTGTGCAACGGCCATGATGTCCTCTAACGGAACACCAGTGTAAAGGGCGGTCGAGGCGGCTATTCCTCTAACATCGTGTGCCCTTACGCCCTGCACCTGGTGCCCAGTCGCCATCTCATGAGTAGTCTGAATGCATTCGACCACCCAACGAGAGATAGTATCCATGGATGCGGCGCCATAAGACTTATTATGGCAGATCCACAAATGTCTATCATTCGACCGTAACGAGTCAGTCCGTTTCTTGTACTTAGTCAAAGCACGGACCGGGCACCAGACACTGGCATCACGATCAAACCTAGTTAACTTCGGTATAATGATCGGTTTGCCGGGATATCTCAAAGATTGGTTCTTTGACATAACCTCTGCTCTTGGCAGAAGACTGCAGGAAATGTCAATTTCCCTTTCTCCGAGATCTAACAATACTCACCATTCTGTTACTTCTGATATACAGCTGGCCTTGACAGCGGCTCTAGGATTATAGACTTAGAAAGCTTTACCGACTCCTGGGAACCGGGTACCCGGCTCCCCACTGCCGAGTACCCGTTTACCATAGAGCTCATATTGTTTGCATAGCCACCAAACAAGAGAAAACTATGGCTTGCCTCCGTGGGGCTGGGAGGCTGGGTCCGTAACAGAATGGTGAGTATTGTTAGATCTCGGAGAAAGGGAAATTGACATTTCCTGCATTCTCCTTCGATCAATACTCACCATTCTGTTACTTCTGATATACACCAGATTTGATCAGTCACCTGGTGGGAAGGGGCAAGCCATACATGCTAATTTTGCCCCTTGGAGAAAGATTTTAGACTTCAAACTTGACTAACGGAGACCTAAAAGGACCGTCAAGTTCACGGAACCGAATCACATTCGCGTCACAGCCCCCCCCCCCTTTTTCCTCCTAAGAAAAGGGAGAGAACTAACGAACATGTATCTCGCCTGAAACACCAATATGCCAAGAGGGTTAACTACTCCCTGCATATCGCTTGTATTAGCCTGGAATGAGCATGAATATATAAGATGAATGAACATGATACATATACATAATACAAAAAACTCTCACTTGTTGAATTACCTTATGATAACAGGACTTCAGACGTACCGCCTACAACCATTCACCGGTTCGGCCATCAGTGACACAATCTGGTTGACATCCTCTCGCTTGACCATGCCTGCTTTAGGTTCTTTTCTTACCAAAGTGAAAAAAGGGGAAAAGCAGTGTGGTCACTAACTATCGTTTCAAAACAGCTAAAGCGAGTGGATTGGCTGAGTCTGACACATCCCTCATATAGTAATCCGTAAATGAGGACTCACAGTGCCATTGTGCAACGGCCATGATGTCCTCTAACGGAACACCATTGTAAAGGGCGGTCGAGGCGGCTATTCCTCTAACATCGTGTGCCCTTACGCCCTGCACCTGGTGCCCAGTCGCCATCTCATGAGTAGTTTGAATGCATTCGACCACCCAACGAGAGATAGTATCCATGGATGCGGCGCCATAAGGCTTTTTATGGCAGATCCACAGATGTCTATCGTTCGACCGTAACGAGTCAGTCCGTTTCTTGTACTTAGTCAAAGCACGGACCGGGCACCAGACACTGGCATCACGATCAAACCTGGTTAACTTCGGTATAATGATCGGTTTGCCGGGATATCTCAAAGATTGGTTCTTTGACATAAATTCTGCTCTTGGCAGAAGACGCAGACCTTCTCCAGAAACAATAAATCGGTTCCTCTCTGCCGAAAGCGCATGGATCTCACTGCGCCTTCTAGCTGAGGAAGCTGCCAATAGAAAGACCGCCTTTAGAGTCAAATGCTTTAGACTAGCCGAACGCAACGGTTCGAATGGGTGCTTGGCCAGTACATTAAGCACTAAAGATAGACTCCAGGCTGGAATGACTACCGGTTGTCTCGGGCGGAGATTGCTCATTCCCTTCAACATCACGTTTAACTGGGCCACCTCTGGACTATCCCTGTTGGCTAGACAAGGGATAACTGATGCCAAAGCTGACTTGTATCCAGCAATTGTGACGGGAGCTAGTCCTGTAAAGAACAGCTCACAGAGAAAGTCTGCTATTTGCTGAATAGTGGATTGAAAGGTATCAATACCCTTTTCTTCACACCAGTCTGCAAATCTGTTAACCTTGTTGTTATATGACTTGAAGGTTGACCTCCTTCTCGCAGCCGCGATGAAATCAGCAGCCTGTCGAGAAAAGCCTTCCGACGTGGAACGTTGTTTGACAACATCCACGCAGTCAATTTGAACATTTCGGGACGCTCGTGTAGGAAGCGTCCCTTGGCCTGGGAGATTATGTTCGGAATCTCGGGCAACTGCACAGGATTTTCCACCAGCAGATCTAGAAGATCCGTGAACCACGCCCTGCTCGGCCAATACGGCGCTATTAGCAGGACCAGACACGGTTCCTCCCTGACCTTCACCAATACCTTCGGTAGAAGAATGGTGGGTGGATACGCGTAAGCGTGCATCCCTCTCCAGCTTATCGCCAGAGCGTCTGTATCGACGGCATTTGGATCTGGAATCGGCGAGACATATGTCATGATTTGAGCATTTTCCTTTGTGGCGAACAAGTCCACGTTGGGTTTGCCCCAATGCTCGAAGATCCGTCGTAGAACTGGAGGGTTGAGGGACCATTCTGTTGGCAGGATTCTCTGTCTGCGAGACAAAGCATCCGCCAGAATGTTCAATCGGCCAGGAATATGAGCTGCTTTCAAAACAACCGAGTAATTCCTGCACCATTGAATCAAGTGCCACACCCTGATGCACAGGGTGGGCGACCTGGTCCCTCCTTGGCGATTTATATATGATACTACTGTCGAATTGTCCGACCGTATCAATATCACCTTGCCCCTGATCATCGGAAGGAATTCTTCCAACGCCAGTTCCACTGCCATCATTTCCAACAGATTGATATGCAGCTGACTCTCCGGGAGAGTCCATGTGCCCGAGACCTGGTGTTCTCCCAGGCAGGCACCCCACCCTTCCAGCGATGCATCCGTGTAAACGGACAGCTGGGGGTGGGGTAGGTGCAGCGAAACCCCTATTAGGAGATTCTGACGCTGTTTCCACCATAGAAGATGCGATATTATCGGCTCCAAAACTGGCACCAGTTTTGACAGGGGTTCTGTTCTCTGTTTCCACAGAGACATCAGATACAACTGGATAGGTCTTCGCATTAGAGCAGCGTACGGGATAACCTGCTCCATGGAGACCATCATGCCCAGCATCTGAAGGAACCGCCTCGCCTGAATGTGGTTTCCCACTCGAAAACTCCCGAGGATGGCTAACAGAGACACCACTCTGGGCTCTGACGGGTAAACCCTGCCCTCCTCGAGGTCGAATCGCATCCCCAAATAAACGAAATGTTGAGTGGGTGTCAACTCGGATTTCTCCTCGTTGACTAACCAGCCTAGATCTGAAAGTAACTTCAGAGTCAGAGCAGTATCCACGTTCAACCTGGCTGCCGAGTCTGCCTTGAGCAGCCAGTCGTCTATGTAGGTGTGTAGCGCCACGTTCTCTTTTCTGAGAAACGCTGTCACCGCAAGGACCACTCTTGTGAAAACCCTCGGAGCTGTCGACAGGCCAAACGGGAGAACTGTAAACTCCCATACTTGATTCTGAAACGCAAATCTCAGAAACCTGTGCCAACTCCGATTGATCGGAATGTGGAAATATGCATCTTTCAGATCGATCGATACACACCACATTCCTTTCCTCAATCCCGCCATTACCGACCTCGGTGTTTCCATCTGGAACCGAGGCGTATGGATAAACCAATTTAATGGCCTGAGATTGAGTATGGGTCTCCATCCCCCCGTGCTCTTGGGGACAAGGAACATGTTTGAATAGAAGCCTGGAGTGTTCCGGTTTGCTGGTTTTATTGCTCCCTTCAGAAGCAAACCCGACACTTCCTTTTGAACGGCTTCTAACTTGTCTGGCTCCCTTGGTACGGGTGTCCAGACTGGTGCCAAAGACAGATTTTGTGGCGGAAAGTCCCACCACTCCGGCATGTAACCCTGGGATAACCATCCCAGGACCAGACTGTCTGACGTCACACCTCGCCAAGCCTCGACGAAACGCATGAGCCTTCCACCCACCATAGACGCCTCGACGTCTAACGGGGTTGTCCGGCTCGCAGTCCGCCCCCCCCCCCTTTCTTAACGAGAGAGAGTGAGAACCATTTCGTTCTAGGCACGACGGGTATAACTGGCACCGCTGTTCCTGTCGCACAGGTGCGGTCCAGGCGGATATGAAGGGAGCTTGCGTACCCTCAGGTACGCTTCGGCCCCTTCTGTCCGCCCTTTGAGGCCTTACCCTTACCCTTCCCCTTGCCCTTACCACCTCTAGGGCGGTCCGGAGCAACATTGGGGAGGGTAGGCGCCTCTACAGCCTTCCTGGGTTTCTTCGCCGGCGGCGGCTCCGAAAACCCAGCCGAAACAGACGTCGCAATAGGCCTGGCTTTCGCCTTGCCCTTATGCTTTTTCTGTTTCTTTGAAGGCTGTACTGTTAGCGGCTTACCCACAGCCCCTAGTGCGTGCGCTTGCCGCACTAGCTCTAGCTGTAGATTTACCGCTAACCGATTCTGCGCAATACTGGCGGTGTCCTCTAAGATGGCCCGCGCTTGGCCACCAAAGATGCTAGGCCCTGTCAGGGGCGTCCCAAGAAGACGCTCCTTGACTGCCGTAGCCGGACGCATATGGTCAATGACCATTTGCCTCCTGGACTTCGTCACATGCGCTTGCACCCTTGCCAATGCGTCCATTGACAGCACCAAGCCGTCATTAACGCACGATAGCGCCACAGGTGGCACAGGGTGGCCTGCCCCCGCTTCAGCCCACACCGACTGAAGTAGACGATAGGAGTGATTGACAGCGCTCATGGCTGCCCTCACACCCTCATCGCATAGGGCCAGGACTTCTTCCTGGTGTACCTGGGCCTTATCCACTAGTGCCGGACCGGGACCACCCGAACCGGCACTTTGGACGCCCAGTACCCATCGGTCATCCTCCGTGACCGACGGGACTACACCATACCTGTCGTATTCACCCCGCGGAATACGGCACCTTGCCCGCACCTCCCTGGAGGCCGCAGGGAGCTGACCCTTGGTCATTAGTTGTTTGCTATAAATAGCATCCAACAAATCAATGAACCGTGGATCCAGTCCCACTGACTGGATCCGGGCCGCGGGCAAAATCCCCGTCCTAATCGACGCAACCGACGGACGGGGTGCATCTTCATCGGCCGTGGCCGAAACCACAGACGGGTCAACTCTGGCTAGCCACGCCAGAGCATCAGACCAGTCTAACTCCGAAGAAGATACTCCCGCAAACACGTCACCCGTTGACATGTTTACGGGTCTGCCAGCCATGGCCTCCCGGCCAGGAGCCACGGCTGACACGCCAGGCACTCCGCTACCACATGGTTCCGCCGCCACCCCATGAAACACTCCGGTCCATGGGGTAGGTCCGCACGGAAAACCGTACGGACCCGTAACCGTCGCGGAACCATAGCCGGCCACGGGCGCCAACGGCACCCCATGTCCGGCTGCCGGACCAGGCGAGATAGGTGAGTACCACGCCTGGCCCGGCACACCGGTTCCCCTGACGGCTGGTGACAAACCAAGCCGCGCGGAACCGGTGCACGGTAACGGATTGGCCTCAGCTGCAGGCGGAGCCGCTGACCTGGCTTGCGCCAAACCAGACAAATGGAGGCCGGTTCCGTCCAGGACGGAATCAACCTCCATATTCTCCACCTGCGGCTTCACGGGCCGCAGCAACCTCTCCTCCTCGGCCTCATCGTCTTCAGACTCCGAAGAGCCGTCACTAGACGAATAAACCGTGGAGCCGTCCTGGCGGACGGCTCCCACACCTGACGGACCGGCCACCGCTACTGGACCACCTGGAGGTGGCCGCAGAGAGACAGAACCCGTCTGGCCGAAGCCAGACGGACCCGCCAGGGGGCCGTACGAGACGGCCCCCTCGGTAACCAGTCCAGAATCCTGTCCGAAGACAGGATCCGTACCAGGCATGGGGAGAAACTGCCCCCCAACCTTTGGTAGCAGGGACGACACCAGCGTGGGCAGAACGCTATGCAGAAAACCCTGCATAGCCGAACCAAACCACGCCGGCGGTGCCATCTCCGCCACCTCCAGCTGGGGACGTGGAGCACCCCCACCGGCCGAACCGGGCGCTCCACGATTTCCTCTCGGACCGCCTGACCCCGCGTCAGACCCAGCCAAGTCCTTCTGGGCAAGGAACTTAACCATCGTTTCGACGGACCACACTGCACAAACATTACACCTATGATCTATATTACACAGGGCACACCTAAAACAGACATGGTCCTTGAACATTACACGGACAAACTTATGGCAGTCGTCACATGATGGCGGGGCTGGCTTGGCCTATAAAATAAGCACAAACCTACAATAAACAAGCGGAACGAGACACGGATGGAAGGCAGACAATTAATTTTCAAATATTTTGACTCATAAATTAACCGTAACCTCCCGCACCCCACCCCGCCACGTTACAACAACGATCGCATTGATTATGACGACAAGAACGCGGCGGGCACAACACACCCATAATAGATCCTACAGGATGTGTAACGGCTCCAGGAATCATATCGCATAGCATTCAGGGTATATTTACTAATCAATATAAATTATACTCCTAACGAACGCAGCACGATATGTGAAGAAAACAACAAAATGTATAACAACTGCTGTCTCACACGGTAAAACCGCAGACCACGCATCTACTCAAGAATTTTGAAACCACCGATCATTGCAAACCGATCGTGATCACACGAAAAACTTGATCATTCTAAAGTTTCCGGTACCATTTTTTAGTACGCAGCACCCAGAACAAGATGCGCGAATTAATGAAAAAATTTTTCTTCACATAAACATCCGAGTGACCGGGTGTGACGTCACCCGCTCGGATTCTACGGAGAACGACGTCAGCCGATATTCGTGTTAGAAATACCGTAGCAAACACCTATTTTCATATCTGCCGATCGCCTGTTGGGGTTTAAAGAAGGCGATCGTCTGGCATATATCGTTGCTAGCACACGTCCCAGATTCTATGGGGTTAGAAATTGGAACATGCGACACAACGAAATTTAGAGACCTAAGTCTTTTAACTATGGATATAAAGAACAATACAACCTGGTTATCTTGGGCGGTATTCTCCATAGTCCTTAGTTATTCCTTTAGCGCACAAACTATCACCGATTAAAGACTTAGAATCTTTTTAAAAAAACACTAAAATCCCTAATGCGAAAAGCATGTATTGCACTTGTTGCTATGCAAACAAGAATGAGCTCTATGGTAAACGGGTACTCGGCAGTGGGGAGCCGGGTACCCGGTTCCCAGGAGTCGGTAAAGCTTTCTAAGTCTATAATCCTAGAGCCGCTGTCAAGGCCAGCTGTATATCAGAAGTAACAGAATGGTGAGTATTGATCGAAGGAGAAGCAGACCTTCTCCAGAAACAATAAATCGGTTCCTCTCTGCCGAAAGCGCATGGATCTCACTGCACCTTCTAGCTGAGGAAGCTGCCAATAGAAAGACCGCCTTTAGAGTCAAATGCTTTAGACTAGCCGAACGCAACGGTTCGAAAGGGTGCTTGGCCAGTACATTAAGCACTAAAGATAGACTCCAGGCTGGAATGACTACCGGTTGTCTCGGTCGGAGATTGCTCATTCCCTTCAACATCACATTTAACTGGGCCACCTCTGGACTATCCCTGTTGGCTAGACAAGGGATAACTGATGCCAAAGCTGACTTGTATCCAGCAACTGTGACGGGAGCTAGTCCTCAAAAGAACAGCTCACAGAGAAAGTCTGCTATTTGCTGATAGTGGATTGAAAGGTATCAATACCCTTTTCTTCACACCAATCTGCAAATCTGTTAACCTTGTTGTTATATGACTTGAAGGTTGACCTCCTTCTCGCAGCCGCGATGAAATCAGCAGCCTGTCGAGAAAAGCCTTCCGACGTGGAACGTTGTTTGATAACATCCACGCAGTCATTGAACATTTCGGGACGCTCGTGTAGGAAGCGTCCCTTGGCCTGGGAGATTATGTTCGGAATCTCGGGCAACTGCACAGGATTTTCCACCAGCAGATCTAGAAGATCCGTGAACCACGCCCTGCTCGGCCAATACGGCGCTATTAGCAGGACCAGACACGGTTCCTCCCTGACCTTCACCAAAACCTTCGGTAGAAGAATGGTGGGTGGGTACGCGTAAGCGTGCATCCCTCTCCAGCTTATCGCCAGAGCGTCTGTATCGACGGCATTTGGATCTGTAATCGGCGAGACATATGTCATGATTTGCAGGAAATTTCAATTTCCCTTTCTCCGAGATCTAACAATACTCACCATTCTGTTACTTCTGATATACAGCTGGCCTTGACAGCGGCTCTAGGATTATAGACTTAGAAAGCTTTACCGACTCCTGGGAACCGGGTACCCGGCTCCCCACTGCCGAGTACACGTTTACCATAGAGCTCATATTGTTTGCATAGCCACCAAACAAGAGAAAACTATGGCTTGCCTCCGTGGGGCTGGGAGGCTGGGTCCGTAACAGAATGGTGAGTATTGTTAGATCTCGGAGAAAGGGAAATTGAAATTTCCTGCATTCTCCTTCGATCAATACTCACCATTCTGTTACTTCTGATATACACCAGATTTGTTCAGTAACCTGGTGGGAAGGGGCAAGCCATACATGCTAATTTTGCCCCTTGGAGAAAGATTTTAGACTTCAAACTTGACTAACAGAGACCTAAAAGGACCGTCAAGTTCACGGAACCGAATCACATTCGCGTCACAGCCCCCCCCCCCCCCTTTTTCCTCCTAAGAAAAGGGAGAGAACTAACGAACATGTATCTCGCCTGAAACACCAATATGCCAAGAGGGTTAACTACTCCCTGCATATCGCTTGTATTAGCCTGGGAATGAGCATGAATATATAAGATGAATGAACATGATACATATACATAATACAAAAAACTCTCACTTGTTGAATTACCTTATGATAACAGGACTTCAGACGTACCGCCTACAACCATACACCGGTTCGGCCATCAGTGACACAATCTGGTTGACATCCTCTCGCTTGACCATGCCTGCTTTAGGTTCTTTTCTTACCAAAGTGAAAAAAGGGGAAAAGCAGTGTGGTCACTAACTATCGTTTCAAAACAGCTAAAGCGAGTGGATTGGCTGAGTCTGACACATCCCTCATATAGTAATCCGTAAATGAGGACTCACAGTGCCATTGTGCAACGGCCATGATGTCCTCTAACGGAACACCATTGTAAAGGGCGGTCGAGGCGGCTATTCCTCTAACATCGTGTGCCCTTACGCCCTGCACCTGGTGCCCAGTCGCCATCTCATGAGTAGTCTGAATGCATTCGACCACCCAACGAGAGATAGTATCCATGGATGCGGCGCCATAAGGCTTTTTATGGCAGATCCACAAATGTCTATCGTTCGACCGTAACGAGTCAGTCCGTTTCTTGTACTTAGTCAAAGCACGGACCGGGCACCAGACACTGGCATCACGATCAAACCTGGTTAACTTCGGTATAATGATCGGTTTGCCGGGATATTTCAAAGATTGGTTCTTTGACATAAATTCTGCTCTTGGCAGAAGACGCAGACCTTCTCCAGAAACAATAAATCGGTTCCTCTCTGCCGAAAGCGCATGGATCTCACTGCGCCTTCTAGCTGAGGAAGCTGCCAATAGAAAGACCGCCTTTAGAGTCAAATGCTTTAGACTAGCCGAACGCAACGGTTCGAATGGGTGCTTGGCCAGTACATTAAGCACTAAAGATAGACTCCAGGCTGGAATGACTACCGGTTGTCTCGGGCGGAGATTGCAGGAAATGTCAATTTCCCTTTCTCCGAGATCTAACAATACTCACCATTCTGTTACTTCTGATATACAGCTGGCCCTGACAGCGGCTCTAGGATTATAGACTTAGAAAGCTTTACCGACTCCTGGGAACCGGGTACCCGGCTCCCCACTGCCGAGTACCCGTTTACCATAGAGCTCATATTGTTTGCATAGCCACCAAACAAGAGAAAACTATGGCTTGCCTCCGTGGGGCTGGGAGGCTGGGTCCGTAACAGAATGGTGAGTATTGTTAGATCTCGGAGAAAGGGAAATTGACATTTCCTGCATTCTCCTTCGATCAATACTCACCATTCTGTTACTTCTGATATACACCAGATTTGATCAGTCACCTGGTGGGAAGGGGCAAGCCATACATGCTAATTTTGCCCCTTGGAGAAAGATTTTAGACTTCAAACTTGACTAACGGAGACCTAAAAGGACCGTCAAGTTTACGGAACCGAATCACATTCGCGTCACAGCCCCCCCCCCCTTTTTCCTCCTAAGAAAAGGGAGAGAACTAACGAACATGTATCTCGCCTGAAACACCAATATGCCAAGAGGGTTAACTACTCCCTGCATATCGCTTGTATTAGCCTGGAATGAGCATGAATATATAAGATGAATGAACATGATACATATACATAATACAAAAAACTCTCACTTGTTGAATTACCTTATGATAACAGGACTTCAGACGTACCGCCCACAACCATACACCGGTTCGGCCATCAGTGACACAATCTGGTTGACATCCTCTCGCTTGACCATGTCTGCTTTAGGTTCTTTTCTTACCAAAGTGAAAAAAGGGGAAAAGCAGTGTGGTCACTAACTATCGTTTCAAAACAGCTAAAGCGAGTGGATTGGCTGAGTCTGACACATCCCTCATATAGTAATCCGTAAATGAGGACTCACAGTGCCATTGTGCAACGGCCATGATGTCCTCTAACGGAACACCATTGTAAAGGGCGGTCGAGGCGGCTATTCCTCTAACATCGTGTGCCCTTACGCCCTGCACCTGGTGCCCAGTCGCCATCTCATGAGTAGTCTGAATGCATTCGACCACCCAACGAGAGATAGTATCCATGGATGCGGCGCCATAAGGCTTTTTATGGCAGATCCACAAATGTCTATCGTTCGACCGTAACGAGTCAGTCCGTTTCTTGTACTTAGTCAAAGCACGGACCGGGCACCAGACACTGGCATCACGATCAAACCTGGTTAACTTCGGTATAATGATCGGTTTGCCGGGATATCTCAAAGATTGGTTCTTTGACATAAATTCTGCTCTTGGCAGAAGACGCAGACCTTCTCCAGAAACAATAAATCGGTTCCTCTCTGCCGAAAGCGCATGGATCTCACTGCGCCTTCTAGCTGAGGAAGCTGCCAATAGAAAGACCGCCTTTAGAGTCAAATGCTTTAGACTAGCCGAACGCAACGGTTCGAATGGGTGCTTGGCCAGTACATTAAGCACTAAAGATAGACTCCAGGCTGGAATGACTACCGGTTGTCTCGGTCGGAGATTGCTCATTCCCTTCAGCATCACGTTTAACTGGGCCACCTCTGGACTATCCCTGTTGGCTAGACAAGGGATAACTGATGCCAGAGCTGACTTGTATCCAGCAATTGTGACGGGAGCTAGTCCTGTAAAGAACAGCTCACAGAGAAAATCTGCTATTTGCTGAATAGTGGATTGAAAGGTATCAATACCCTTTTCTTCACACCAGTCTGCAAATCTGTTAACCTTGTTGTTATATGACTTGAAGGTTGACCTCCTTCTCGCAGCTGCGATGAAATCAGCAGCCTGTCGAGAAAAGCCTTCCGACGTGGAACGTTGTTTGACAACATCCACGCAGTCAATTTGAACATTTCGGGACGCTCGTGTAGGAAGCGTCCCTTCGCCTGGGAGATTATGTTCGGAATCTCGGGCAACTGCACAGGATTTTCCACCAGCAGATCTAGAAGATCCGTGAACCACGCCCTGCTCGGCCAATACGGCGCTATTAACAGGACCAGACACGGTTCCTCCCTGACCTTCACCAACACCTTCGGTAGAAGAATGGTGGGTGGATACGCGTAAGCGTGCATCCCTCTCCAGCTTATCGCCAGAGCGTCTGTATCGACGGCATTTGGATCTGGAATCGGCGAGACATATGTCATGATTTGAGCATTTTCCTTTGTGGCGAACAAGTCCACGTTGGGTTTGCCCCAATGCTCGAAGATCCGTCGTAGAACTGGAGGGTTGAGGGACCATTCTGTTGGCAGAATTCTCTGTCTGCGAGACAAAGCATCCGCCAGAATGTTCAATCGGCCAGGAATATGAGCTGCTTTCAAAACAACCGAGTAATTCCTGCACCATTGAATCAAGTGCCACACCCTGATGCACAGGGTGGGCGACCTGGTCCCTCCTTGGCGATTTATATATGATACTACTGTCGAATTGTCCGACCGTATCAATATCACCTTGCCCCTGATCATCGGAAGGAATTCTTCCAACGCCAGTTCCACTGCCATCATTTCCAACAGATTGATATGCAGCTGACTCTCCGGGAGAGTCCATGTGCCCGAGACTTGGTGTTCTCCCAAGCAGGCACCCCACCCTTCCAGCGATGCGTCCGTGTAGACGGACAGCTGGGGGTGGGGTAGGTGCAGCGAAACCCCTATTAGGAGATTCTGACGCTGTTTCCACCATAGAAGATGCGATATTATCGGCTCCAAAACTGGCACCAGTTTTGACAGGGGTTCTGTTCTCTGTTTCCACAGAGACATCAGATACAACTGGATAGGTCTTCGCATTAGAGCAGCGTACGGGATAACCTGCTCCATGGAGACCATCATGCCCAGCATCTGAAGGAACCGCCTCGCCTGAATGTGGTTTCCCACTCGAAAACTCCCAAGGATGGCTAACAGAGACACCACTCTGGGCTCTGACGGGTAAACCCTGCCCTCCTCGAGGTCGAATCGCATTCCCAAATAAACGAAATGTTGAGTGGGTGTCAACTCGGATTTCTCCTTGTTGACTATCCAGCCTAGATCTGAAAGTAACTTCAGAGTCAGAGCAGTATCCACGTTCAACCTGGCTGCCGAGTCTGCCTTGAGCAGCCAGTCGTCTATGTAGGTGTGTAGCGCCACGTTCTCTTTTCTGAGAAACGCTGTCACCGCAAGGACCACTCTTGTGAAAACCCTCGGAGCTGTCGACAGGCCAAACGGGAGAACTGTAAACTCCCATACTTGATTCTGAAACGCAAATCTCAGAAACCTGTGCCAACTCCGATTGATCGGAATGTGGAAATATGCATCTTTCAGATCGATCGATACACACCACATTCCTTTCCTCAATCCCGCCATTACCGACCTCGGTGTTTCCATCTGGAACCGAGGCGTATGGATAAACCAATTTAATGGCCTGAGATTGAGTATGGGTCTCCATCCCCCCGTGCTCTTGGGGACAAGGAACATGTTTGAATAGAAGCCTGGAGTGTTCCGGTTTGCTGGTTTTATTGCTCCCTTCAGAAGCAAACCCGACACTTCCTTTTGAACGGCTTCTAACTTGTCTGGCTCCCTTGGTACGGGTGTCCAGACTGGTGCCAAAGACAGATTTTGTGGCGGAAAGTCCCACCACTCCGGCATGTAACCCTGGGATAACCATCCCAGGACCAGACTGTCTGACGTCACACCTCGCCAAACCTCGACGAAACGCATGAGCCTTCCACCCACCATAGACGCCTCGACGTCTAACGGGGTTGTCCGGCTCGCAGTCCGCCCCCCCCCCCTTTCTTAACGAGAGAGAGTGAGAACCATTTCGTTCTAGGTACGACGGGTATAACTGGCACCGCTGTTCCTGTCGCACAGGTGCGGTCCAGGCGGATATGAAGGGAGCTTGCGTACCCTCAGGTACGCTTCGGCCCCTTCTGTCCGCCCTTTGAGGCCTTACCCTTACCCTTCCCCTTGCCCTTACCACCTCTAGGGCGGTCAGGAGCAACATTGGGGAGGGTAGGCGCCTCTACAGCCTTCCTGGGTTTCTTTGCCGGCGGCGGCTCAGAAAACCCAGCCGAAACAGAAGTCGCAATAGGCCTGGCTTTCGCCTTGCCCTTATGCTTCTTCTGTTTCTTCGAAGGCTGTCCGGTTAGCGGCTTGCCCACAGCCCCTAGTGCGTGCGCTTGCCGCACCAGCTCTAGCTGGAGATTCACCGCTAACCGATTCTGCGCAATGCTGGCGGTGTCCTCTAAGATGGCCCGCGCCTGGCCACCAAAGATGCTAGGCCCTGTCAGGGGCGTCCCAAGAAGACGCTCCCTGACTGCCGTAGCCGGACGCATATGGTCAATGACCATTTGCCTCCTGGACTTCGTCACACGCGCTTGCACCCTTGCCAATGCGTCCATTGACAGCACCAAGCCGTCATTAACGCACGATAGCGCCACAGGTGGCACAGGGTGGCCTGCCCCCGCTTCAGCCCACACCGACTGAAGTAGACGATAGGAGTGATTGACAGCGCTCATGGCTGCCCTCACACCCTCATCGCATAGGGCCAGGACTTCTTCCTGGTGTACCTGGGCCTTATCCACTAGTGCCGGACCGGGACCACCCGAACCGGCACTTTGGACGCCCAGTACCCATCGGTCATCCTCCGTGACCGACGGGACTACACCATACCTGTCGTATTCACCCCGCGGAATACGGCACCTTGCCCGCACCTCCCTGGAGGCCGCAGGGAGCTGACCCTTGGTCATTAGTTGTTTGCTATAAATAGCATCCAACAAATCAATGAACCGTGGATCCAGTCCCACTGACTGGATCCGGGCCGCGGGCAAAATCCCCGTCCTAATCGACGCAACCGACGGACGGGGCGCATCTTCATCGGCCGTGGCCGAAACCACAGACGGGTCAACTCTGGCTAGCCACGCCAGAGCATCAGACCAGTCTAACTCCGAAGAAGATACTCCCGCAAACACGTCACCCGTTGACATGTTTACGGGTCTGCCAGCCATGGCCTCCCGGCCAGGAGCCACGGCTGACACGCCAGGCACTCCGCTACCACATGGTTCCGCCGCCACCCCATGAAACACTCCGGTCCATGGGGTAGGTCCGCACGGAAAACCGTACGGACCCGTAACCGTCGCGGAACCATAGCCGGCCACGGGCGCCAACGGCACCCCATGTCCGGCTGCCGGACCAGGCGAGATAGGTGAGTACCACGCCTGGCCCGGCACACCGGTTCCCCTGACGGCTGGTGACAAACCAAGCCGAGCGGAACCGGTGCACGGTAACGGATTGGCCTCAGCCGCAGGCGGAGCCGCTGACCTGGCTTGCGCCAAACCAGACAAATGGAGGCCGGTTCCGTCCAGGACGGAATCAACCTCCATATTCTCCACCTGCGGCTTCACGGGCCGCAGCAACCTCTCCTCCTCGGCCTCATCGTCTTCAGACTCCGAAGAGCCGTCACTAGACGAATAAACCGTGGAGCCGTCCTGGCGGACGGCTCCCACACCTGACGGACCGGCCACCGCTACTGGACCACCCGGAGGTGGCCGCAGAGAGACAGAACCCGTCTGGCCGAAGCCAGACGGACCCGCCAGGGGGCCGTACGAGACGGCCCCCTCGGTAACCAGTCCAGAATCCTGTCCGAAGACAGGATCCGTACCAGGCATGGGGAGAAACTGCCCCCCAACCTTTGGTAGCAGGGACGACACCAGCGTGGGCAGAACGCTATGCAGAAAACCCTGCATAGCCGGACCAAACCACGCCGGCGGTGCCATCTCCGCCACCTCCAGCTGGGGACGTGGAGCACCCCCACCGGCCGAACCGGGCGCTCCACGATTTCCTCTCGGACCGCCTGACCCCGCGTCAGACCCAGCCAAGTCCTTCTGGGCAAGGAACTTAACCATCGTTTCGACGGACCACACTGCACAAACATTACACCTATGATCTATATTACACAGGGCACACCTAAAACAGACATGGTCCTTGAACATAACACGGACAAACTTATGGCAGTCGTCACATGATGGCGGGGCTGGCTTGGCCTATAAAATAAGCACAAACCTACAATAAACAAGCGGAACGAGACACGGATGGAAGGCAGACAATTAATTTTCAAATATTTTGACTCATAAATTAACCGTAACCTCCCGCACCCCACCCCGCCACGTTACAACAACGATCGCATTGATTATGACGACAAGAACGCGGCGGGCACAACACACCCATAATAGATCCTACAGGATGTGTAACGGCTCCAGGAATCATATCGCATAGCATTCAGGGTATATTTACCAATCAATATAAATTATACTCCTAACGAACGCAGCACGATATGTGAAGAAAACAACAAAATGTATAACAACTGCTGTCTCACACGGTAAAACCGCAGACCACGCATCTACTCAAGAATTTTGAAACCACCGATCATTGCAAACCGATCGTGATCACACGAAAAACTTGATCATTCTAAAGTTTCCGGTACCATTTTTTAGTACGCAGCACCCAGAACAAGATGCGCGAATAAATGAAAAAATTTTTCTTCACATAAACATCCGAGCGACCGGGTGTGACGTCACCCGCTCGGATTCTACGGAGAACGACGTCAGCCGATATTCGTGTTAGAAATACCGTAGCAAACACCTATTTTCATATCTGCCGATCGCCTGTTGGGGTTTAAAGAAGGCGATCGTCTGGCATATATCGTTGCTAGCACACGTCCCAGATTCTATGGGGTTAGAAATTGGAACATGCGACACAACGAAATTTAGAGACCTAAGTCTTTTAACTATGGATATAAAGAACAATACAACCTGGTTATCTTGGGCGGTATTCTCCATAGTCCTTAGTTATTCCTTTAGCGCACAAACTATCACCGATTAAAGACTTAGAATCTTTTTAAAAAACACTAAAATCCCTAATGCGAAAAGCATGTATTGCACTTGTTGCTATGCAAACAAGAATGAGCTCTATGGTAAACGGGTACTCGGCAGTGGGGAGCCGGGTACCCGGTTCCCAGGAGTCGGTAAAGCTTTCTAAGTCTATAATCCTAGAGCCGCTGTCAGGGCCAGCTGTATATCAGAAGTAACAGAATGGTGAGTATTGATCGAAGGAGAATGCTCATTCCCTTCAACATCACGTTTAACTGGGCCACCTCTGGACTATCCCTGTTGGCTAGACAAGGGATAACTGATGCCAAAGCTGACTTGTATCCAGCAATTGTGACGGGAGCTAGTCCTGTAAAGAACAGCTCACAGAGAAAGTCTGCTATTTGCTGAATAGTGGATTGAAAGGTATCAATACCCTTTTCTTCACACCAGTCTGCAAATCTGTTAACCTTGTTGTTATATGACTTGAAGGTTGACCTCCTTCTCGCAGCCGCGATGAAATCAGCAGCCTGTCGAGAAAAGCCTTCCGACGTGGAACGTTGTTTGACAACATCCACGCAGTCAATTTGAACATTTCGGGACGCTCGTGTAGGAAGCGTCCCTTGGCCTGGGAGATTATGTTCGGAATCTCGGGCAACTGCACAGGATTTTCCACCAGCAGATCTAGAAGATCCGTGAACCACACCCTGCTCGGCCAATACGGCGCTATTAGCAGGACCAGACACGGTTCCTCCCTGACCTTCACCAATACCTTCGGTAGAAGAATGGTGGGCGGATACGCGTAAGCGTGCATCCCTCTCCAGCTTATCGCCAGAGCGTCTGTATCGATGGCATTTGGATCTGGAATCGGCGAGACATATGTCATGATTTGAGCATTTTCCTTTGTGGCGAACAAGTCCACGTTGGGTTTGCCCCAATGCTCGAAGATCCGTCGTAGAACTGGAGGGTTGAGGGACCATTCTGTTGGCAGGATTCTCTGTCTGCGAGACAAAGCATCCGCCAGAATGTTCAATCGGCCAGGAATATGAGCTGCTTTCAAAACAACCGAGTAATTCCTGCACCATTGAATCAAGTGCCACACCCTGATGCACAGGGTGGGCGACCTGGTCCCTCCTTGGCGATTTATATATGATACTACTGTCGAATTGTCCGACCGTATCAATATCACCTTGCCCCTGATCATCGGAAGGAACTCTTCCAACGCCAGTTCCACTGCCATCATTTCCAACAGATTGATATGCAGCTGACTCTCCGGGAGAGTCCATGTGCCCGAGACCTGGTGTTCTCCCAGGCAGGCACCCCACCCTTCCAGCGATGCATCCGTGTAAACGGACAGCTGGGGGTGGGGTAGGTGCAGCGAAACCCCTATTAGGAGATTCTGACGCTGTTTCCACCATAGAAGATGCGATATTATCGGCTCCAAAACTGGCACCAGTTTTGACAGGGGTTCTGTTCTCTGTTTCCACAGAGACATCAGATACAACTGGATAGGTCTTCGCATTAGAGCAGCGTACGGGATAACCTGCTCCATGGAGACCATCATGCCCAGCATCTGAAGGAACCGCCTCGCCTGAATGTGGTTTCCCACTCGAAAACTCCCGAGGATGGCTAACAGAGACACCACTCTGGGCTCTGACGGGTAAACCCTGCCCTCCTCGAGGTCGAATCGCATCCCCAAATAAACGAAATGTTGAGTGGGTGTCAACTCGGATTTCTCCTCGTTGACTATCCAGCCTAGATCTGAAAGTAACTTCAGAGTCAGAGCAGTATCCACGTTCAACCTGGCTGCCGAGTCTGCCTTGAGCAGCCAGTCGTCTATGTAGGTGTGTAGCGCCACGTTCTCTTTTCTGAGAAACGCTGTCACCGCAAGGACCACTCTTGTGAAAACCCTCGGAGCTGTCGACAGGCCAAACGGGAGAACTGTAAACTCCCATACTTGATTCTGAAACGCAAATCTCAGAAACCTGTGCCAACTCCGATTGATCGGAATGTGGAAATATGCATCTTTCAGATCGATCGATACACACCACATTCCTTTCCTCAATCCCGCCATTACCGACCTCGGTGTTTCCATCTGGAACCGAGGCGTATGGATAAACCAATTTAATGGCCTGAGATTGAGTATGGGTCTCCATCCCCTCGTGCTCTTGGGGACAAGGAACATGTTTGAATAGAAGCCTGGAGTGTTCCGGTTTGCTGGTTTTATTGCTCCCTTCAGAAGCAAACCCGACACTTCCTTTTGAACGGCTTCTAACTTGTCTGGCTCCCTTGGTACGGGTGTCCAGACTGGTGCCAAAGACAGATTTTGTGGCGGAAAGTCCCACCACTCCGGCATGTAACCCTGGGATAACCATCCCAGGACCAGACTGTCTGACGTCACACCTCGCCAAGCCTCGACGAAACGCATGAGCCTTCCACCCACCATAGACGCCTCGACGTCTAACGGGGTTGTCCGGCTCGCAGTCCGCCCCCCCCCCCTTTCTTAACGAGAGAGTGAGAACCATTTCGTTCTAGGCACGACGGGTATAACTGGCACCGCTGTTCCTGTCGCACAGGTGCGGTCCAGGCGGATATGAAGGGAGCTTGCGTACCCTCAGGTACGCTTCGGCCCCTTCTGTCCGCCCTTTGAGGCCTTACCCTTACCCTTCCCCTTGCCCTTACCACCTCTAGGGCGGTCCGGAGCAACATTGGGGAGGGTAGGCGCCTCTACAGCCTTCCTGGGTTTCTTTGCCGGCGGCGGCTCCGAAAACCCAGCCGAAACAGACGTCGCAATAGGCCTGGCTTTCGCCTTGCCCTTATGCTTTTTCTGTTTCTTTGAAGGCTGTACTGATAGCGGCTTACCCACAGCCCCTAGTGCGTGCGATTGCCGCACTAGCTCTAGCTGTAGATTTACCGCTAACCGATTCTGCGCAATACTGGCGGTGTCCTCTAAGATGGCCCGCGCTTGGCCACCAAAGATGCTAGGCCCTGTCAGGGGCGTCCCAAGAAGACGCTCCTTGACTGCCGTAGCCGGACGCATATGGTCAATGACCATTTGCCTCCTTGACTTCGTCACACGCGCTTGCACCCTTGCCAATGCGTCCATTGACAGCACCAAGCCGTCATTAACGCACGATAGCGCCACAGGTGGCACAGGGTGGCCTGCCCCCGCTTCAGCCCACACCGACTGAAGTAGACGATAGGAGTGATTGACAGCGCTCATGGCTGCCCTCACACCCTCATCGCATAGGGCCAGGACTTCTTCCTGGTGTACCTGGGCCTTATCCACTAGTGCCGGACCGGGACCACCCGAACCGGCACTCTGGACGCCCAGTACCCATCGGTCATCCTCCGTGACCGACGGGACTACACCATACCTGTCGTATTCACCCCGCGGAATACGGCACCTTGCCCGCACCTCCCTGGAGGCCGCAGGGAGCTGACCCTTGGTCATTAGTTGTTTACTATAAATAGCATCCAACAAATCAATGAACCGTGGATCCAGTCCCACTGACTGGATCCGGGCCGCGGGCAAAATCCCCGTCCTAATCGACGCAACCGACGGACGGGGCGCATCTTCATCGGCCGTGGCCGAAACCACAGACGGGTCAACTCTGGCTAGCCACGCCAGAGCATCAGACCAGTCTAACTCCGAAGAAGATACTCCCGCAAACACGTCACCCGTTGACATGTTTACGGGTTTGCCAGCCATGGCCTCCCGGCCAGGAGCCACGGCTGACACGCCAGGCACTCCGCTACCACATGGTTCCGCCGCCACCCCATGAAACACTCCGGTCCATGGGGTAGGTCCGCACGGAAAACCGTACGGACCCGTAACCGTCGCGGAACCATAGCCGGCCACGGGCGCCAACGGCACCCCATGTCCGGCTGCCGGACCAGGCGAGATAGGTGAGTACCACGCCTGGCCCGGCACACCGGTTCCCCTGACGGCTGGTGACAAACCAAGCCGCGCGGAACCGGTGCACGGTAACGGATTGGCCTCAGCCGCAGGCGGAGCCGCTGACCTGGCTTGCGCCAAACCAGACAAATGGAGGCCGGTTCCGTCCAGGACGGAATCAACCTCCATATTCTCCACCTGCGGCTTCACGGGCCGCAGCAACCTCTCCTCCTCGGCCTCATCGTCTTCAGACTCCGAAGAGCCGTCACTAGACGAATAAACCGTGGAGCCGTCCTGGCGGACGGCTCCCACACCTGACGGACCGGCCACCGCTACTGGACCACCCGGAGGTGGCCGCAGAGAGACAGAAACCCGTCTGGCCGAAGCCAGACGGGACTGCCAGGGGGCCGTACGAGACGGCCCCCTCGGTAACCAGTCCAGAATCCTGTCCGAAGACAGGATCCGTACCAGGCATGGGGAGAAACTGCCCCCCAACCTTTGGTAGCAGGGACGACACCAGCGTGGGCAGAACGCTATGCAGAAAACCCTGCATAGCCGGACCAAACCACGCCGGCGGTGCCATCTCCGCCACCTCCAGCAGGGGACGTGGATCACCCCCACCGGCCGAACCGGGTGCTCCACGATTTCCTCTCGGACCGCCTGACCCCGCATCAGACCCAGCCAAGTCCTTCTGGGCAAGGAACTTAACCATCGTTTCGACGGACCACACTGCACAAACATTACACCTATGATCTATATTACACAGGGCACACCTAAACAGACATGGTCCTTGAACATTACACGGACAAACTTATGGCAGTCGTCACATGATGGCGGGGCTGGCTTGGCCTATAAAATAAGCACAAACCTACAATAAACAAGCGGAACGAGACACGGATGGAAGGCAGACAATTAATTTTCAAATATTTTGACTCATAAATTAACCGTAACCTCCCGCACCCCACCCCGCCACGTTACAACAACGATCGCATTGATTATGACGACAAGAACGCGGCGGGCACAACACACCCATAATAGATCCTACAGGATGTGTAACGGCTCCAGGAATCATATCGCATAGCATTCAGGGTATATTTACTAATCAATATAAATTATACTCCTAACGAACGCAGCACGATATGTGAAGAAAACAACAAAATGTATAACAACTGCTGTCTCACACGGTAAAACCGCAGACCACGCATCTACTCAAGAATTTTGAAACCACCGATCATTGCAAACCGATCGTGATCGCACGTAAACTTGATCATTCTAAAGTTTCCGGTACCATTTTTAGTACGCAGCACCCAGAACAAGATGCGCGAATAATGAAAAATTTTTTCTTCACATAAACATCCGAGCGACCGGGTGTGACGTCACCCGCTCGGATTCTACGGAGAACGACGTCAGCCGATATTCGTGTTAGAAATACCGTAGCAAACACCTATTTTCATATCTGCCGATCGCCTGTTGGGGTTTAAAGAAGGCGATCGTCTGGCATATATCGTTGCTAGCACACGTCCCAGATTCTATGGGGTTAGAAATTGGAACATGCGACACAACGAAATTTAGAGACCTAAGTCTTTTAACTATGGATATAAAGAACAATACAACCTGGTTATCTTGGGCGGTATTCTCCATAGTCCTTAGTTATCCTTTCAGAACACACAAACTATCACCGATTAAAGACTTAGATTCTTTTAAAAAAACACTAAAATCCTTAATGCGAAAAGCATGTATTGCACTTGTTGCTATGCAAACAAGAATAAGCTCTATGGTAAACGGGTACTCGGCAGTGGGGAGCCGGGTACCCGGTTCCCAGGAGTCGGTAAAGCTTTCTAAGTCTATAATCCTAGAGCCGCTGTCAAGGCCAGCTGTATATCAGAAGTAACAGAATGGTGAGTATTGATCGAAGGAGAATGAGCATTTTCCTTTGTGGCGAACAAGTCCACGTTGGGTTTGCCCCAATGCTTGAAGATCCGTCGCAGAACTGGAGGGTTGAGGGACCATTCTGTTGGCAGGATTCTCTGTCTGCGAGACAAAGCATCCGCCAGAATGTTCAATCGGCCAGGAATACGAGCTGCTTCCAAAACAACCGAGTAATTCCTGCACCATTGAATCAAGTGCCATACCCTGATACACAGAGTGGGCGACCTGGTCCCGCCTTGGCGATTTATATATGATACTACTGTCGAATCGACCGACCGTATCAATATCACCCTGCCCCTGATCATCGGAAGGAACTCTTCCAACGCCAGTTCCACTGCCATCATTTCCAACAGATTGATATGCAGCTGACTCTCCGGGAGAGTCCATGTGCCCGAGACCTGGTTCTCCCAGGCAGGCACCCCACCCTTCCAGCGATGCATCCGTGTAGACGGACAGCTGGAGGCGGGGTAGGTGCAGCGAAACCCCTAATAGGAGATTCTGACGCTGTTTCCACCATAGAAGATGCGATATTATCGGCTCCAAAACTGGCAACAGTTTTGACAGGGGTTCTGTTCTCTGTTTCCACAGAGACATCAGATACAACTGGATAGGCCTTCGCATTAGAGCATCGTACGGGATAACCTGCTCCATGGAGACCATCATGCACAGCATCTGAAGGAACCGCCTCGCCTTGAATGTGGTTTCCCACTCGAAAACTCTTGAGGATGGCTAACAGAGACACCACTCTGGGCTCTGATGGGTAAACCCTGCCCGCCTCAAGGTCGAATCGCATCCCCAAATAAACGAAACGTTGAGTGGGCGTCAACTCGGATTTCTCCTCGTTGACTATGCAGCGTAGATCTGAAAGTAACTTCAGAGTCCGAGCAGTATCCACGTTCAACCTGGCTGCCGAGTCTGCCTTAAGCAGCCAGTCGTCTATGTAGGTGTGTAGCGCCACGTTCTCTTTTCTGAGAAACGCTGTCACCGCAAGGACCACTCTTGTGAAAACCCTCGGAGCTGTCGACAGGCCAAACAGGAGACTGTAAACTCCCATACTTGATTCTGAAACGCAAATCTCAGAAACCTGTGCCAACTCCGATTCATAGGAATGTGGAAATATGCATTTTTCAGATCGATCGATACACACCACATTCCTTTCCTCAATCCCGCATTACCGACATCGGCATTTCCATCTGGAACCGAGGCGTATGGCTAAACCAATTTAATGGCCTGAGATTGAGTATGGGTCTCCATCCCCCTGTGCTCTTGGGGACAAGGAACATGTTTGAATAGAAGCCTGGAGTGTTTCGATTTGCTGGTTTTATTGCTCCCTTCAGAAGCAAACCCGACACTTCCTTTTGAAAGGCTTCTAACTTGTCTGGCTCCCTTGGTACGGGTGTCCAGACAGGTGCCAAAGACAGATTTTGTGGTGGAAAGTCCCACCACTCCGGCATGTAACCCTGGGATAACCATCCCAGGACCAGACTGTCTGACGTCACACCTTGCCAGGCCTCGACGAAACGCATGAGCCTTCCACCCACCATAGACGCCGCGACGTCTAACGGGGTTGTCCGGCTCGCAGTCCGCCCCCCCACTCTTTCTTAACGAGAGAGAGAATGCAGGAAATGTCAATTTCCCTTTCTCCGAGATCTAACAATACTCACCATTCTGTTACTTCTGATATACAGCTGGCCCTGACAGCGGCTCTAGGATTATAGACTTAGAAAGCTTTACCGACTCCTGGGAACCGGGTACCCGGCTCCCCACTGCCGAGTACCCGTTTACCATAGAGCTCATATTGTTTGCATAGCCACCAAACAAGAGAAAACTATGGCTTGCCTCCGTGGGGCTGGGAGGCTGGGTCCGTAACAGAATGGTGAGTATTGTTAGATCTCGGAGAAAGGGAAATTGACATTTCCTGCATTCTCCTTCGATCAATACTCACCATTCTGTTACTTCTGATATACACCAGATTTGATCAGTCACCTGGTGGGAAGGGGCAAGCCATACATGCTAATTTTGCCCCTTGGAGAAAGATTTTAGACTTCAAACTTGACTAACGGAGACCTAAAAGGACCGTCAAGTTCACGGAACCGAATCACATTCGCGTCACAGCCCCCCCCCTTTTTCCTCCTAAGAAAAGGGAGAGAACTAACGAACATGTATCTCGCCTGAAAACACCAATATGCCAAGAGGGTTAACTACTCCCTGCATATCGCTTGTATTAGCCTGGAATGAGCATGAATATATACGATGAATGAACATGATACATATACATAATACAAAAAACTCTCACTTGTTGAATTACCTTATGATAACAGGACTTCAGACGTACCGCCTACAACCATTCACCGGTTCGGCCATCAGTGACACAATCTGGTTGACATCCTCTCGCTTGACCATGCCTGCTTTAGGTTCTTTTCTTACCAAAGTGAAAAAAGGGGAAAAGCAGTGTGGTCACTAACTATCGTTTCAAAACAGCTAAAGCGAGTGGATTGGCTGAGTCTGACACATCCCTCATATAGTAATCCGTAAATGAGGACTCACAGTGCCATTGTGCAACGGCCATGATGTCCTCTAACGGAACACCATTGTAAAGGGCGGTCGAGGCGGCTATTCCTCTAACATCGTGTGCCCTTACGCCCTGCACCTGGTGCCCAGTCGCCATCTCATGAGTAGTTTGAATGCATTCGACCACCCAACGAGAGATAGTATCCATGGATGCGGCGCCATAAGGCTTTTTATGGCAGATCCACAGATGTCTATCGTTCGACCGTAACGAGTCAGTCCGTTTCTTGTACTTAGTCAAAGCACGGACCGGGCACCAGACACTGGCATCACGATCAAACCTGGTTAACTTCGGTATAATGATCGGTTTGCCGGGATATCTCAAAGATTGGTTCTTTGACATAAATTCTGCTCTTGGCAGAAGACGCAGACCTTCTCCAGAAACAATAAATCGGTTCCTCTCTGCCGAAAGCGCATGGATCTCACTGCGCCTTCTAGCTGAGGAAGCTGCCAATAGAAAGACCGCCTTTAGAGTCAAATGCTTTAGACTAGCCGAACGCAACGGTTCGAATGGGTGCTTGGCCAGTACATTAAGCACTAAAGATAGACTCCAGGCTGGAATGACTACCGGTTGTCTCGGTCGGAGATTGCTCATTCCCTTCAACATCACGTTTAACTGGGCCACCTCTGGACTATCCCTGTTGGCTAGACAAGGGATAACTGATGCCAAAGCTGACTTGTATCCAGCAATTGTGACGGGAGCTAGTCCTGTAAAGAACAGCTCACAGAGAAAGTCTGCTATTTGCTGAATAGTGGATTGAAAGGTATCAATACCCTTTTCTTCACACCAGTCTGCAAATCTGTTAACCTTGTTGTTATATGACTTGAAGGTTGACCTCCTTCTCGCAGCCGCGATGAAATCAGCAGCCTGTCGAGAAAAGCCTTCCGACGTGGAACGTTGTTTGACAACATCCACGCAGTCAATTTGAACATTTCGGGACGCTCGTGTAGGAAGCGTCCCTTGGCCTGGGAGATTATGTTCGGAATCTCGGGCAACTGCACAGGATTTTCCACCAGCAGATCTAGAAGATCCGTGAACCACGCCCTGCTCGGCCAATACGGCGCTATTAGCAGGACCAGGCACGGTTCCTCCCTGACCTTCACCAATACCTTCGGTAGAAGAATGGTGGGTGGATACGCGTAAGCGTGCATCCCTCTCCAGCTTATCGCCAGAGCGTCTGTATCGACGGCATTTGGATCTGGAATCGGCGAGACATATGTCATGATTTGAGCATTTTCCTTTGTGGCGAACAAGTCCACGTTGGGTTTGCCCCAATGCTCGAAGATCCGTCGTAGAACTGGAGGGTTGAGGGACCATTCTGTTGGCAGGATTCTCTGTCTGCGAGACAAAGCATCCGCCAGAATGTTCAATCGGCCAGGAATATGAGCTGCTTTCAAAACAACCGAGTAATTCCTGCACCATTGAATCAAGTGCCACACCCTGATGCACAGGGTGGGCGACCTGGTCCCTCCTTGGCGATTTATATATGATACTACTGTCGAATTGTCCGACCGTATCAATATCACCTTGCCCCTGATCATCGGAAGGAATTCTTCCAACGCCAGTTCCACTGCCATCATTTCCAACAGATTGATATGCAGCTGACTCTCCGGGAGAGTCCATGTGCCCGAGACCTGGTGTTCTCCCAGGCAGGCACCCCACCCTTCCAGCGATGCATCCGTGTAAACGGACAGCTGGGGGTGGGGTAGGTGCAGCGAAACCCCTATTAGGAGATTCTGACGCTGTTTCCACCATAGAAGATGCGATATTATCGGCTCCAAAACTGGCACCAGTTTTGACAGGGGTTCTGTTCTCTGTTTCCACAGAGACATCAGATACAACTGGATAGGTCTTCGCATTAGAGCAGCGTACGGGATAACCTGCTCCATGGAGACCATCATGCCCAGCATCTGAAGGAACCGCCTCGCCTGAATGTGGTTTCCCACTCGAAAACTCCCGAGGATGGCTAACAGAGACACCACTCTGGGCTCTGACGGGTAAACCCTGCCCTCCTCGAGGTCGAATCGCATCCCCAAATAAACGAAATGTTGAGTGGGTGTCAACTCGGATTTCTCCTCGTTGACTAACCAGCCTAGATCTGAAAGTAACTTCAGAGTCAGAGCAGTATCCACGTTCAACCTGGCTGCCGAGTCTGCCTTGAGCAGCCAGTCGTCTATGTAGGTGTGTAGCGCCACGTTCTCTTTTCTGAGAAACGCTGTCACCGCAAGGACCACTCTTGTGAAAACCCTCGGAGCTGTCGACAGGCCAAACGGGAGAACTGTAAACTCCCATACTTGATTCTGAAACGCAAATCTCAGAAACCTGTACCAACTCCGATTGATCGGAATGTGGAAATATGCATCTTTCAGATCGATCGATACACACCACATTCCTTTCCTCAATCCCGCCATTACCGACCTCGGTGTTTCCATCTGGAACCGAGGCGTATGGATAAACCAATTTAATGGCCTGAGATTGAGTATGGGTCTCCATCCCCCCGTGCTCTTGGGGACAAGGAACATGTTTGAATAGAAGCCTGGAGTGTTCCGGTTTGCTGGTTTTATTGCTCCCTTCAGAAGCAAACCCGACACTTCCTTTTGAACGGCTTCTAACTTGTCTGGCTCCCTTGGTACGGGTGTCCAGACTGGTGCCAAAGACAGATTTTGCGGCGGAAAGTCCCACCACTCCGGCATGTAACCCTGGGATAACCATCCCAGGACCAGACTGTCTGACGTCACACCTCGCCAAGCCTCGACGAAACGCATGAGCCTTCCACCCACCATAGACGCCTCGACGTCTAACGGGGTTGTCCGGCTCGCAGTCCGCCCCCCCCTCTTTCTTAACGAGAGAGAGTGAGAACCATTTCGTTCTAGGCACGACGGGTATAACTGGCACCGCTGTTCCTGTCGCACAGGTGCGGTCCAGGCGGATATGAAGGGAGCTTGCGTACCCTCAGGTACGCTTCGGCCCCTTCTGTCCGCCCTTTGAGGCCTTACCCTTACCCTTCCCCTTGCCCTTACCACCTCTAGGGCGGTCAGGAGCAACATTGGGAAGGGTAGGCGCCTCTACAGCCTTCCTGGGTTTCTTTGCCGGCGGCGGCTCAGAAAACCCAGCCGAAACAGAAGCCGCAATAGGCCTGGCTTTCGCCTTGCCCTTATGCTTCTTCTGTTTCTTAGAAGGCTGTCCGGTTAGCGGCTTGCCCACAGCCCCTAGTGCGTGCGCTTGCCGCACCAGCTCTAGCTGGAGATTCACCGCTAACCGATTCTGCGCAATGCTGGCGGTGTCCTCTAAGATGGCCCGCGCCTGGCCACCAAAGATGCTAGGCCCTGTCAGGGGCGTCCCAAGAAGACGCTCCTTGACTGCCGTAGCCGGACGCATATGGTCAATGACCATTTGCCTCCTGGACTTCGTCACACGCGCTTGCACCCTTGCCAATGCGTCCATTGACAGCACCAAGCCGTCATTAACGCACGATAGCGCCACAGGTGGCACAGGGTGGCCTGCCCCCGCTTCAGCCCACACCGACTGAAGTAGGCGATAGGAGTGATTGACAGCACTCATGGCTGCCCTCACACCCTCATCGCATAGGGCCAGGACTTCTTCCTGGTGTACCTGGGCCTTATCCACTAGTGCCGGACCGGGACCACCCGAACCGGCACTTTGGACGCCCAGTACCCATCGGTCATCCTCCGTGACCGACGGGACTACACCATACCTGTCGTATTCACCCCGCGGAATACGGCACCTTGCCCGCACCTCCCTGGAGGCCGCAGGGAGCTGACCCTTGGTCATAAGTTGTTTGCTATAAATAGCATCCAACAATTCAATGAACCGTGGATCCAGTCCCACTGACTGGATCCGGGCCGCGGGCAAAATCCCCGTCCTAATCGACGCAACCGACGGACGGGGCGCATCTTCATCGGCCGTGGCCGAAACCACAGACGGGTCAACTCTGGCTAGCCACGCCAGAGCATCAGACCAGTCTAACTCCGAAGAAGATACTCCCGCAAACACGTCACCCGTTGACATGTTTACGGGTCTGCCAGCCATGGCCTCCCGGCCAGGAGCCACGGCTGACACGCCAGGCACTCCGCTACCACATGGTTCCGCCGCCACCCCATGAAACACTCCGGTCCATGGGGTAGGTCCGCACGGAAAACCGTACGGACCCGTAACCGTCGCGGAACCATAGCCGGCCACGGGCGCCAACGGCACCCCATGTCCGGCTGCCGGACCAGGCGAGATAGGTGAGTACCACGCCTGGCCCGGCACACCGGTTCCCCTAACGGCTGGTGACAAACCAAGCCGCGCGGAACCGGTGCACGGTAACGGATTGGCCTCAGCCGCAGGCGGAGCCGCTGACCTGGCTTGCGCCAAACCAGACAAATGGAGGCCGGTTCCGTCCAGGACGGAATCAACCTCCATATTCTCCACCTGCGGCTTCACGGGCCGCAGCAACCTCTCCTCCTCGGCCTCATCGTCTTCAGACTCCGAAGAGCCGTCACTAGACGAATAAACCGTGGAGCCGTCCTGGCGGACGGCTCCCACACCTGACGGACCGGCCACCGCTACTGGACCACCCGGAGGTGGCCGCAGAGAGACAGAACCCGTCTGGCCGAAGCCAGACGGACCCGCCAGGGGGCCGTACGAGACGGCCCCCTCGGTAACCAGTCCAGAATCCTGTCCGAAGACAGGATCCGTACCAGGCATGGGGAGAAACTGCCCCCCAACCTTTGGTAGCAGGGACGACACCAGCGTGGGCAGAACGCTATGCAGAAAACCCTGCATAGCCGGACCAAACCACGCCGGCGGTGCCATCTCCGCCACCTCCAGCTGGGGACGTGGAGCACCCCCACCGGCCGAACCGGGCGCTCCACGATTTCCTCTCGGACCGCCTGACCCCGCGTCAGACCCAGCCAAGTCCTTCTGGGCAAGGAACTTAACCATCGTTTCGACGGACCACACTGCACAAACATTACACCTATGATCTATATTACACAGGGCACACCTAAAACAGACATGGTCCTTGAACATAACACGGACAAACTTATGGCAGTCGTCACATGATGGCGGGGCTGGCTTGGCCTATAAAATAAGCACAAACCTACAATAAACAAGCGGAACGAGACACGGATGGAAGGCAGACAATTAATTTTCAAATATTTTGACTCATAAATTAACCGTACCTCCCGCACCCCACCCCGCCACGTTACAACAACGATCGCATTGATTATGACGACAAGAACGCGGCGGGCACAACACACCCATAATAGATCCTCCAGGATGTGTAACGGCTCCAGGAATCATATCGCATAGCATTCAGGGTATATTTACTAATCAATATAAATTATACTCCTAACGAACGCAGCACGATATGTGAAGAAAACAACAAAATGTATAACAACTGCTGTCTCACACGGTAAAACCGCAGACCACGCATCTACTCAAGAATTTTGAAACCACCGATCATTGCAAACCGATCGTGATCACACGAAAAACTTGATCATTCTAAAGTTTCCGGTACCATTTTTTAGTACGCAGCACCCAGAATAAGATGCGCGAATTAATGAAAAAATTTTTCTTCACATAAACATCCGAGTGACCGGGTGTGACGTCACCCGCTCGGATTCTACGGAGAACGACGTCAGCCGATATTCGTGTTAGAAATACCGTAGCAAACACCTATTTTCATATCTGCCAATCGCCTGTTGGGGTTTAAAGAAGGCGATCGTCTGGCATATATCGTTGCTAGCACACGTCCCAGATTCTATGGGGTTAGAAATTGGAACATGCGACACAACGAAATTTAGAGACCTAAGTCTTTTAACTATGGATATAAAGAACAATACAACCTGGTTATCTTGGGCGGTATTCTCCATAGTCCTTAGTTATTCCTTTAGCGCACAAACTATCACCGATTAAAGACTTAGAATCTTTTTAAAAAACACTAAAATCCCTAATGCGAAAAGCATGTATTGCACTTGTTGCTATGCAAACAAGAATGAGCTCTATGGTAAACGGGTACTCGGCAGTGGGGAGCCGGGTACCCGGTTCCCAGGAGTCGGTAAAGCTTTCTAAGTCTATAATCCTAGAGCCGCTGTCAGGGCCAGCTGTATATCAGAAGTAACAGAATGGTGAGTATTGATCGAAGGAGAAACCATTTCGCTCTAGGCACGACGGGTATAACTGGCACCGCTGTTCCTGTCACACAGGCGCGGTCCAGGCGGATATGAAGGGAGCTTTCGTACACTCAGGTACGCTTCGGCCCCTTCTGTCCGCCCTTTGAGGCCTTACCCTTACCCTTCCCGCCTCTAGGGCGGTCAGGAGCAACATTGGGGAGGGTAGGCGCCTCTACAACCTTCCTGGCCGGCGGCGGCTCTGAAACCCCAGCTGAAGCAGAAGTCGCAACAGGCCTAGCTTTCGCCTTGCCCTTATGCTTCTTCTGCTCCTTTGAAGGTTGTCCCGTTAGCGGTTTCCCCACAGACCCTAGTGCATGCGCTTGTCGCACTAGCTCTAGCTGTAGGTTTACCGCTAACCGAAGATGCTAGGCCCTGTCAGGGGTGTCCCAAGGAGACGCTCCCTGACTGCCGTAGCCGGACGCATATGGTCAATGACCATTTGCCTCCTGGATTTCGTCACACGCGCTTGCACCCTTGCCAATGCGTCCATCGACAGCACCAGGCCGTCATTGACACATGAAAGCTCCACAGGTGGCACAGGGTGGCCTGCCCCGCTTCAGCCCACACCGACTGAAGGAGACGATAAGAGTGGTTGACAGCGCTCATCGCTGCCCTCACACCCTCATCGCATAGGGACAGGACTTCTTCCTGGTGTACCTGAGACATGTCCACAAGTGCCGGACCGGGGTGACCCGGCACGGCACTCTGGACGCCCAGTACCCATCGGTCATCCTCCGTGACCGACGGGACTACACCATACCTGTCGTATTCCCCCCGCGGAATACGACATCTTGCCCGCACCTCCCTGGAGGCCGCAGGGAGCTGACCCTTGGTCATCAGTTGTTTGCTATAAATAGCATCCAACCATTCTATGAACCGTGGATCCAGTCCCACTGACTGGATCCGGGCCGCGGGCAAAATCCCCGTCCTGATCGACGCAACCGACGGACGGGGCGCATCTTCATCGGCCGTGGCCGAAACCACAGACGGGTCAACCCTGGCTAGCCACGCCAGAGCATCTGACCAATCTACCTCCGATGAAGACACCCCCGCAAACACGTCACCCGTTGACGTGCTCACGGGTCTGCCAGCCACGGCCTCCCAGCAAGGAGCCACGTCTGACACGCCAGGCACTCCGGTACCACACGGTTCCGCCGCCACCCCATGAAACACTCCGGTCCATGGGGTAGGTCCACACGGAAAACTGTACGGACCCGTAGCAGTCGCGGAACCATAGCCGGACACGGGCGCCCACGGCACCTCACGTCCGACTGCCGGACCAGGCGAGATAGGTGAGTACCACGTCCGGCCCGGCACACCCGTTCCCGTGACGGCTGGTGCCAAACCAAGCCGCACGGAACCGGTGCACGGTAACGGATTTGCCTCAGCCACAGGCGGAGCCGCTGACCTGGCTTGCGCCAAACCAGACAAATGGAGGCCGGTTCCGTCTAGGACGGAATCAACCTCCATATTCTCCACCTGCGGCTTCACGGGCCGCAGCAACCTCTCCTCCTCGGCCTCCTCGTCTTCAGACTCCGAAGAGTCGTCACTAGACGAGTCAACCGTGGAACCGTCCTGGCGGACGGCTCCCACACCTGACGGACCGGCCACCGCTACTGGACCACCCGGAGGTGGCCGCAGAGAAACAGAAACCCGTCTGGCCGAAGCCAGACGGGACTGCCAGGGGGCCGTACGAGACGGCCCCCTCGGTAACCAGTCCAGAATCCTGTCCGAGGACAGGATCCGTACCAGGCATGGGGAGAAACTGCCCCCCAACCTTTGGTAGCAGGGACGACACCAGCGTGGTCAGAACGCTATGCAGAAAAAACCCTGCAGAGCCGGACCAAACCACGCCGGCGGTGCCATCTCCGCCACCTCCAGCTGGGGACGTGGAGCACCCGCACCGGCCGAACCGGGCGCTCCACGATTTACTCTCGGACCGCCTGACCCCGCGTCAGACCCAGCCAAGTCCTTCTGGGCAAGGAACTTAACCATCGTTTCGACGGACCACACTGCACAAACATTACACCTATGATCTATATTACACAGGGCACACATAAAACAGACATGGTCCTTGAACATTACACGGACAAACTTATGGCAGTCGTCACATGATGGCGGGGCTGGCTTGGCCTATAAAATAAGCACAAACCTACAATAAACAAGCGGAACGAGACCCGGATGGAAGGCAGACAATTAATTTTCAAATAATTTGACTCATAAATTAACCGTAACCTCCCCGCACCCCACCCCGCCACGTTACAACAACGATCGCATTGATTATGACGACAAGTACGCGGCGGGCACAACACACCCATAATAGATCCTCCAGGATGTGTAACGGCTCCAGGAATCATATCGCATAGCATTCAGGGTATATTTACTAATCAATATAAATTATACTCCTAACGAACGCAGCACGATATGTGAAAACAACAAAATGTATAACAAAACTGCTGTCTCACACGGTAAAACCGCAGACCACACATCTACTCAAGAATTTTGAAACCACCGATCATTGCAAACCGATCGTGATCACACGTAAACTTGATCATTCTAAAGTTTCCGGTACCATTTTTAGTACGCAGCACCCAGAATAAGATGCGCGAATTAATGAAAAAATTTTTCTTCACATAAACATCCGAGCGACCGGGTGTGACGTCACCCGCTCGGATTCTACGGAGAACGACGTCAGCCGATATTCGTGTTAGAAATACCGTAGCAAACACCTATTTTCATATCTGCCGATCGCCTGTTGGGGTTTAAAGAAGGCGATCGTCTGGCATATATCGTTGTTAGCACACGTCCCAGATTCTATGGGGACAGAAATTGGAACATGCGACACAACGAAATTTAGAGACCGAAGTCTTTTAACTATGGATAATAAAGAACAATACAACCTGGTTGTCTTGGGCGGTATTCTCCATAGTCCTTAGTTAATCCTTTCAGAACACACAAACTATCACTGATTAAAGACTTAGATTATTTTAAAACACTAAAATCCTTAATGCAAAAAGCATGTATTGCTCTTGTCGCTATGCAAACAAGAATGAGCTCTATGGTAAACGGGTACTCGGCAGTTGGGAGCCGAGTACCCGGTTCCCAGGAGTCGGTAAAGCTTTCTAAGTCTATAATCCTAGAGCCGCTGTCAAGGCCAGCTGTATATCAGAAGTAACAGAATGGTGAGTATTGATCGAAGGAGAAAACAAGAATGAGCTCTATGGTAAACGGGTACTCGGCAGTGGGGAGCCGGGTACCCGGTTCCCAGGAGTCGGTAAAGCTTTCTAAGTCTATAATCCTAGAGCCGCTGTCAGGGCCAGCTGTATATCAGAAGTAACAGAATGGTGAGTATTGATCGAAGGAGAATGTCCAACTTTCACGGTAATTTCTCTGTGCAACCATTTTAGAGAATGGATTTTAACTTTTTCTTGAAATATACCTCGATTAATCGTGCACGCCTATCTGTAAGTACCAGTAGTATTCCTGATATAATCAAAATATCATGCAGTAGTTCTAACAAGAAATCTGATTGCAGTGTGCAACCATGAAGCATGTCTGCTAAACTTCATCTACATTTGGATTAGGCTTAAAGGCTATCATGGTGTATAATTAATAACAACTAATAAAGTTTGAGATGTTCCATTGACAGCCTCTAGTAACGTATGCAAATGAACAGATTCAAAAAGGATTAGTGACAAAACACACTCCATAATCACATAGATGACATGTCATATCAGCGATTATCACACACCAAACATACAAAATGCTATGCAACAAGCTAACAACATAACACATTATGTACTAGCTCACCTGTAGCTCACACCAAGCAACAGCCACACCTGTGTCTGTATCCAAGCCTTTATACACCGTCTTAAATGAGCCACGTCCAATCTCAACATCAAACTTCATGAAGCGACCATCTGGGGAATTGGACACTGCCTTCTCTTCCTGATCTTCCTTCTGTGCATCAAGTCCTTCACGTTTTTGTTGAGCTTCGCTTTCTCGAGTCTCAGAAGCCTCCCGTTTATCTTGTGTTTCTTCAACTACTTGTTGAACAATGAACTTCTTATGATGAACAACAGCTTCATCTTTTGTTTTCAAAACAGAACTAGATCCTCCTAATCCACTATCGATACTTGCATTCGATAAGTCAGAACAAGTTTCTGAGGGTAATGTTATATTTACACTTACTATGACACTACTTTCTATAATGCTTTGTGGAATCTGTAAAGTTGAAGATTCCAACTCAACAGGTTTAATGCAGACGGATGACTCTGGGATTTCTAATACTGTCTCATCGATTGTAACAGATTTTTTTAATCGTGGAATTATCTTCCCGCCTTTCTTAAGAGCAGTTTTTGGCTCTGACTGTACAATTTCATTGGTTAAACTATCATTAGCTATATATGTATGTACACTTTCTAATTCTTCAACACAACCAACATTGGCTATACGTTGTAGTTTATCTACAGATTCAACCTCAGTCGTACTGAGCACACATGGTAAAGAGCTAGTCCTTGCTTTGCTATCTTGTATTAGTGTATGCTCCTTCTTTGCGGGTAGGCTATTTACATGACACTCATTCTCAACACACTTCTCTGACGCTAAACTCTTTGAGTGCACCTGTGATTCCTGAGATGCAAAGTCTGAATCTGAGCTACTAACATCACTAGATTTTGCATATTGCACTTCAGATAGTCTAAAGCCACGTTTCCTCCCACTCTCTCCTGCATTACCAGAGAGCTTTACTTTTGTGCCATGATATTCAGGGCCAATCTTAGTTTCTTTAAGTGATGTTGGTCTCTTCATTCTACCTTGTCCAGTTGAACGATGATACGAGGTCTTCTCAGAATTCCCCATTACACTGCGACATGCTCCTGATAAACCTTGCTGATCACCTGATCGTTTAACTGTAAATCTCTGCCCCATATCACTGGTAAAATACGGACGTCGAAAAGGCCTAAATACTGATTTTGAACCGGTATTACCAGATGAAATTCTTCCGCGTGTCACATCATTACGAGTTACATCTTCGGAATGATCAGATGGCTGGGAAAAATCTCCATTAAGCTCTGGAGGAGCCTTATTTTTACTCATTGTCGATCGCTTAGTGACAGAAAATATGTTCAGTGGAAGGGTTACTCTTGTAACAATCTTTACACATTGAATTGCAGTCTTTTTCTGCTTGAATATATGCAAGCATTAATGCAACATAAGTGTTGTGTATACATAATAGTATGACACATCCTTCAAGCATGCCAGACAAGCAGAACAATCATTGATTGATGATATGCAATTGACAGGACATAAATGCACTGCTAAATTTAGTTTTGGCATCACTGGTGTTGTGAATCGTAAATGTAGAGGAATAGAATATGGTTCACGAATCACTTTATCATCAAGAGTGTCTTAATATATTTTATATACACTAACTACAGGATCTGCAAAGAAGTCACTAGGTTATGGTACAAAAATAAACTGTCTTTATAAACTTTGCAAGATTTAAGTTCAATCGGTTAATTTCCACGCTTCCATAGTCTGTGCTGACAGATTTACTGACATCCCACAGACAAACTGAAGTCAGATTCCTTTTTGACAAGAATGTCTGGAATGTGGTATCGTGGACTGACATGTTTCCTTATCACAGAAAGTGCATGACATTACAGCATAAACTTAAGTTATAATCACAAACTATGTCACTCACTCACTGTATGTGCAGATAATTATAATGTCAAGATCTTGATCACAACAAACATTTATACAAAATGATAATTAACTGTAATCTGGCAAACTCCTGTAAATGATTTATAACACTGGTCTGAGTTAGGCAGTATGCTAGTCGCCTTCAAGCCTTGAATCTGGGGTTCGATTTCCGTTTGCGAAAACTGGGTGTTCAACATGCAGTGAACGGCCAAAGATTACAAAATTATCGAGACTAGCAAGTAGACAATCCGGGTTTATAAAATGTCTTACTATATACAGAAACCCAAAGAATCATTAACTCACAAAATACTCATTGAAATTGGTATCAGATATGTACAATTTAGCTAGAAACGTGTATATATTGAATAACTCCAGCTGTATAACGTCCTCAACGTCTGACAATGGCGTTGAAGAACTAACGAATACTGAAAAAGTAGTTCTGACGACGCGCATTAAGCTCTAGACGTCATTTACACATTCCGTTTCCATTATCGGAGCAAATTTCAAGAATTCCTGTAGCAAATTCTGAGGAAGGACTGAAGTGATTTTGTGAAAGTCTTTGGACAAGATTACAATTTACACGCTTGCAAATATACGTATTGGTATTTGGGTTTATTTTGCATACGCGCTGAAATGGGGTTCGTGACGTCGGGAGAAATCACATAACCGGCAATGTGTGTCTTGGAAGCCTTTACATCATGAGAATGCGACAGCAATCGATTGTCACATTTTGCTCACAATTGGTCGAACTTGTAACTTGTAACTTGTAGAAATCATAACCTCATTCGTATGAGAACCGCACCCACATGCGTAAGACTCCTAACGTCTAAACACTGTCATCACAGTTTTTAACACTTTACACTTAATACGGTTGTCCGATTTAGAACGGTTGTCCGGTTTAGGACCACTAGTATGATGACAAGCTCAAGTTCAAGTTCAAGATTATTTATTTTGATATAGAATATACATTTACAGTTTCACAACAGGTAGTCCACCAAAGGCAGAGCCTATGTGGCGGTGGACCCCTACATATAACATATAACATATAACAACAACAGTATAGGACATGAGAATACTGAATACATACGGTTAACATGTTATAGTCCTATATATACATATAGTTAACTGTCTCGCTGCCAAGCCTCTGCAGTATACATTTTCCATGGAGCCTAACTCAGGGTATGCTGAGTACCTCTAAAACAATTTGACCAAACGTTGTCGGTGGCTAAGCCACAAGCAACTTTCAGTCAAATTTTTCTAGAATACTCAGCCAATCCAGAGTCATTGCCAATTGGAGTTATTGTCCGCTTCCAGCAGTCCAACAGTTAATAGACGTATGACAATTTACATTTTTACAGGGAAAGACATGACAGAGGGATGTGTGCTTATCTTGCTTAAGTTAATAATTCTATATTACATATTCTTATTATCAATGACAAAGTATTTTTTAGGCTGTGATGGTAGAGTTAGTTGTTTGGTAGTTACCATTATGACAGATATTCTTCTTCTTATTATTATTATTATTATTTGTTCTGGTGACTGGGTGCAAGTATGAGAATAGCATGCCATGATGGTGTGTGTTTTCCAGAGTCTAGTAGGTTTCTATAATCTTCTTTTTGATATTCTGCTTAAAGTACTGTAGCTTTATGATGGCTGTGCGTGTGTTTGTGTCTGTATTATTCCATAACTGAATTGCTTTGTATGAGGGTTTTTGTTGTGCTGCTTTTGTTTGGTGGTGTGTTGAATGGAGGTTATCTCTTGTTCTTGTGTTGTGAGGATGCAATTGTGTATTGAGCATAAAAATGTTAGATAAGGATGAGGGTAAGTTGCCATTGTGGAAGTCCCTTAAGATTGTGTATAGTTGGAGCCCTCCTATGTCCTCAAGTTTTAAGACCTTTTCTGATTTAAAGATATCCTGGCCACCTGCTGTTTGTGAAAATAGTTTAATAGATTGCTTTTGCAGAGATTTTAGTTTTTTTAGTCTAGCTTGAGATGTATTAGTCCAGATAGCATTGCAGTAGGTGATGTGAGGAAGTATCATTGTGCAGTACAGGGTTTTAATAATATTAGGTGTTAGATAGGGTTTCAGTCTGCGAATGATGCCAATGCTTTTTGCTACCCTGGTAGTAATAATTTCAATATGCTTCTCCCATGTTAAATTTTTGTCCAGATATACTCCTAAAAACTTAGCATATTGTGCTTCTTGAATTATCTGGTTGTCGATATAGAGGTTTGGGAGAGCTATTTCTTTTAGTTTCTTAGATTTTGTGAATAGTATATAATTAGTTTTTGATACATTTAAGGACAATTTGTTTACTTTAAACCAGTCTATTAATTTTGCCATTTCATTATTGACATTTTTGTATAGAATTTCTATATCCTTGTGGCTGCAGAAAGCATTTGTGTCATCTGCAAAAAGTATTAGTGAGAGATGTTTGCAGACTTTGGGTATGTCATTCATATATAGGAGAAACAGCAGGGGCCCAAGAACTGAACCTTGGGGAACACCACAGACTATATTTTTGTATTCAGAGATAGCCCCATTGAATTGTACACACTGTTCCCTGTTTGACAGGTAACTCTGTATCCAGTTCAATGCAGTACCTCTTATTCCATAGTATGCAAGCTTTTGCAGTAAAATTGTATGATCAATTGTATCGAAGGCTTTGGAAAGATCCAAGAATACACCTAGCGTATGTTCATTATTCTCAAGGGAGGTTGATAATTTTTCTATCATATCCACAATGGCAAGCATAGTAGAGTGTTTTTCTCTGAAACCATATTGAGAAGGATATATGATTGAGTTTTTGTTTAGATATTTAGTAATTCTACTAAAATACAGCTTTTCTAAGAGTTTTGAGAAAAGTGGAAGTACCGAGACTGGCCGATAATTAGTAAAGTCAGATACATCTTTAGCTTTGTATATGGGTGTCACACGTGCAACCTTTAATCTTGATGGAAATACTCCCTGTGTAAGTGAGAGATTACAGATGTGGTCCAATGGTGTTAGTATTTCTGTTACACAGTGTTTAAAAATTTTCCATTTGAAATTATCGATTCCAGCACTTTTAGCTGTGTTAATTTGCATTAGTATTTTGTAGATTTCGTGAGTATCTGTTGGATTTAGGAAAATAGAGTGTTGATAACTACCTGTTAGAAAGTCCGTTATATGTATGTTCGAGCTGGGTTGAATTTTTTGTGATAAATTAGGACCAATGTTAGTAAAATACTCATTAAATTTGTCTGCTATTTCTTTTTTGTCGTTAATGACTCTATTATTATAAATAAATCGTGATGCTTCAGTATTGGTTTTTTTCTTATTTAGTAATGATTTAATCAGTTTCCATGTTTCCTTTATATTATCTTTTTGTTCATCAAATTTATTATGAAAATAATGTATTTTTGCTGTCCTAATTATCTGATTTAGCCTGTTTCTATATTTCTTGAACTGTGAGTCATTATACTTTGTCGGATATTTAATAAAATTCAGATATAACTTGTTTTTCTTGTGACAGGCAGCTATCACTCCTCTTGTAATCCATGGTTTAGTAGGATTTTGTTTAAATTTCTTAATATTTTTAAGTGGAAAGGCAGATTCATAGATGTTAGAGCATATAGTGTGGAAGGTGTTGTAGGCATCTTCACATGACTGGGATTCAATTACCTGGTTCCAGTTTATGTTAGCCATATTGTTTTTGAACATTGACTGACTATGTACATATCTATCATCAATCACCAGGACTGTCAACGGGAAAGAAGACTCAGTAGTCTTTAAAAACATCCACCTTTTAATTAGTACTGTGGTATACAACAGCCATATATTATGTATGAGTAGAAGAATCCAAAGTATGGGTAGGAAAATATAACTTACGAGTTAAGCTCTAGAAGATAGCTGTAATGTAGCGAATGTGGCCAGATTTGGGCTGCTAAGTAAAGTAAACATGTGAGTGTGTAAAAGACATGTCAGCCGTCTGGCATGCTACTCTAATGCGCCCAGGAACTCTGTTGTTAAAAGCTCGGGATCTAGAATCCTGGTACAATCCAGAATCAGTTGGATTACTTCTTCAGCTGAGCAGTTAGCAATGCCGGTCTGACAATATTTCTTACGGCATGCGTCTATAGACTCAATGGCTGACAGCCTTACAGGTTCTAGAGCGGGACATCTGATCAGAAAGTGTTCCAGTGTCTCCTGTTCTGATTTGCACAACAGACATAGCGAATCCGAGGTCTCCTACGTAAATCTGCACCGGTTCGCTTGTAGGATGTACGTCCTGGTAAGGAGCTTCAGTTTAATGGGGGATACGGGCCACATCTCTTTCAGAGGAATAACCTGCTTTTAGAACAGGATGCTGCTTTCCTGGAACAAAGACAAGCTCGTTCAAGTACCTAAGTGATTTGTACAGTGGTACTGTGCTTGTAATCTCCTCTTTCCAGTATTGCTGTATAGCTCTTCTAATCAGGGACTTCCACTTTGCTTTCTGAATTGGATCATCTAAGTACACATCAGGGTCTTCTAATCCATATTTATGAGTCATTTGTTTTACCTCTATGAACCAACGGTGACTGTCATTTGATTGATTTAACCAACAGCTGCCACCTTGCTATTTTCTTTTCTGTTGAGTATTCTGGTAAACTGCAGATGGAATTAAAGAGCTTCAGCGCTTTATGATGCACCTGCGCCTCAACAGGAAGAACGCCCGATAAGATATATACTGCTGGGTCGGCAGTGTTCTTTGGTAATGACAGAAGCTGTTTCAGGAGTCGCTTTTGGTACATTTCCAGATTAGTAAGTTGTTGTCCCTTAGGAAGTATAACATCGAGCCCGCAAGTTAAAACTGGTGCTATATAGATCTTAAAGAGATGGATAATTGTCACTGGGTCTAGGCCGTTATGGCCATGAAATCCAGAGGAAAAAAGACTATAGGCTGTACGTCGAGCCTTCTTTATGTTTTTATCTACATTCTCAGCTGTATTCTTTCTTAGTGAGGAAGCTCTGGTTACTCCCAAATGAATGTTGGAAGTTTTGCTTGGCATCTGTTGGTCTCCTAAGAAGAATGCTTCTCTGGACTTGTGTTTACTGGAAGGGCAGATCGCAATTGACACACTTTATGTTGGCTGAAGCTGGTATCGCTCCCTGTTGGCAAAGTCAACTGCAATATTCATAAGATTCTGCACATCGACACTTGTAATACTCATCAGTGAGATGTCATCCGCACATGCACTATTGTTACATAACGTGTTTCCAATACGTGCTCCCATGTTGGTTGCTCCTAACCTGTGAAGTAATGGATCGATATACAGTTTAAACAGGTCTGTGCTAAGTATGCCACCTTGCCTGACGCATTGGAGTATCTCAATGGGGGCTGACTGTACGCCCTTCCATTTGATCTGTGATGTGGCTCCTAAATGGATACTTTGTATGAGCTTCCAGTGTTTATCATCCACACCTACATGAAATAATCTCTGGAGAAGATGGTTATGGTCGACCACATCGAAGGCTGCCTTTGCATCCAGAAGGATCAGATGCACTGAATGGTTATTATCATGCGACTCTATGTAAAACTCTTCCACCAGGAGCGAAGCATGCATGGGAGACACACCTGCTGTAAATCCTCTCTGAGATGAACATTGACTTCTCTCAATCTTGTCTTTGATCCTACTCTTCAGAAGTGCCTCAATGATTTTTGTGATTACGGGCAAGACTGTAATACCTCTATAGTTCTTTGCTTCTGTGGGAGTTCCTTTCTTCTTATAAACTGGTGACAAGAGTCCTACTTTCAATGAGTCTGGAATACCACCATTTTTTAATATCTGGTCGATCAGTTCACGCAGGCATAGGAGGAGATCTTCACCAGCATGAATAATGTTCTCGATTGTAACTCCATAGATGTCTGCCGCTTTTCCTCTGTTAATAGCGGAAACAGCCTCTCTCACCTCTACTAAAGTAACTTCTGGGACGTCATTATTAACTACTATCTGCTCTATAACTGAGACTTCCCTCTTGACAAGGTCGTGATAAGACTCGTCGTAGGATTTATTGCATGTGTCAGGAATGGCTAGTTTTTCAAAATAAATCCTGAAGCCTTCAATTACACTGTCTCCGGAGTAGTGATCGGTATCCACATAGAGGTCATTGACAAACACATTGCCCTTCTTTCGCTGTTTGTTTATCAGCATATGAAATGTTTTACAGTCGAACTGACGAGCCTGTAGAATATTGGACTTGTGTTTCGCATTCTGCCGACCCAGTTCCACCCTGCAAGCTCTCCTGAACTCTTTCTTACATTCTTTCTTCCCTATACAGGATATGCTGTCGCTATCTTTTGGCCTTCCTTCTTGAGTCCATAGCTTGCCTGCTGATCACAGTTTCTTCATGGCATGAGCAATCTCAATGTTCCAGACCTTTAGCTTTAGCTTGCTGTTGAAATGCTGCTTTATTGGTGTTGATTTTTTTCCTCCAGACACTGACATTAACATGCACAGTTCTGAGACTATACTACTGATCTGTGAGGGGTCTTCAAGTTGAAGATTAGTTCTAATAACGTTCATACCGCTAGATATCAGAGAAGCGTATCTGTGTTTATCAGTCTTTTTTGATTAGCATGAGAAGTTGTGTCAGCTACTTTACTTGTGGCAAAAGCAAAATCAAATGACATCTGTATTGGCATGTGGTCAGAGGTATTACATGAGCTATCTACAAGAACCAGCTTATGTGTACACATAAATGGCTGCGGGATATTGTAGAGGAAATAATCTATTTCTGAGCATTCTTCGCCTTTTTGGTTTAGGAAGGTCTTTCCGGTAGTAGAATACTTCAGTTGGCACTCTTTGATGAAATTCACCAGGTAGTGTCTGCGTTTGGAGTTGTCAGCTTTGGAGAGATTTTCATTTAGATCACCTCCAATAACTATGTAGTGGGTTTCTGTATATTTCAGACAGATTTCGAAGAGTTGGTCCACAGTTTCGCAAAATTCATCTATATGATCCTTTCCTCCACCCCTTGTTGGTAGGTAGACCGAGGCTATAAGATATTTCTTGCCATCAGTTAGTTCTATGCATTGAATTCTCTCTTTCCCCTCCTGGAGCGGCAAGATCTGGTTATTCAGCTCGAGACTCCAGAATATGGCTACTCCACCATACCCTCATGGCAAATTGATTGGGGGTAGAGGATTGTTTATGTCTACTCCTTTTCCGATGTAGCCAGCTTTTTTGTGACCTCACTTAATGTATCAATCTGTGACTCAAATAACACATGTTCTTGTATCAATGCAATCTGATTGACTTGCAACAGACTATCGATGGCATAAGCTGATGTTTTTATATTCTTACAGTTGAGGGCAACTACATTCAGGGGTGAAGATGATTTAGCTAAGGTTGATCGTTGTGGTGTTCTCCCAGGCCTAAAAAAGAATGTTCAGATATTTCTGCGGGAGGCTGTGTTTGTTTCTCTACTGTATTCGGTGCCATAGATGGTGATTGTATAGACATAGTCGTACTTGTGACTGGTGGCTGCGGTTGATCTGAAGTCCCTGCTCCATCACTGTTTTCTGGGGCTGCTGTCGGTTGTTGACTCAGAGCTGCGTGTAATATCTGGTTGACTACTGACTTCATTTTTGACGAGTCATCACTCTTTCTAGTTGCCAATGCAAGAGGCGGGTGACCACCATGACTTACCAAAACCGGCTGCTGGTGAGTCCCCAGAGTGTAGCTAGGTGGGCGTTGCTGGCCATTGTAAGTCATGGGTGGTGGCAGCAGATATGATCCGGTCTGTCTTAACTGCCTTTGGTGTTGTTGACCAATAGCACCCGCCTGATCACTAGCGACTTGGTATTTTTTGCTTAACCATTGCTGCGCCATCACCATAGTAGTTGGTGGTGGGCGAGTTGACATAATCATAGGACACAAGTGTTGGGGCACCATGATAGGTGATGGATGTAACTGATGAGTTATCCCACTATGCATGGCTGCAGATGACCCGACATCTGTGAGCCTTATAGGCTCCAGCTGTTGGATGGCTGGATTATTTGGCAGTTGCTGATTTGTCAAATCAAAAGCCTGTGGCGATTCCATTGTCATGCTTCCAGGTGGTATTTGTTGACTTGGGTGCAGTTGTCGCTGCTGTGACCGTTGTTTCATTAGGCTAACCCTATAATGTGACTGTGGGCCCGTTATTTTATGGTTTGACAGAAACTGAGGATTAGTTGTGCTCGGGCCACACACAGTTTGTTGGTTACTCTGGTCAGTACTTTTTCTTGCATGTTGGTCTTCAGTTGCAGGACCTTTAACAGCTGGTTGTTGTGAATTCACATGTCTTAGCCTGTTAGGTAGATTATGCTTGTACTGGAACTGCCGCCGGTTAACAAACACCCTACTTGGCTGGGATTGTTGCTGCCATTTACCGTCCAGTGCCCTGACATTACTATTGTGTGGGCGGTCAGCACTCCTTGGTTGGAAGTTTCGTCTTACTTCACTCGATGCATGTGAAACAACTTCTGTAGGGACACGTTGGTGTTTGTTACCAGGTGAAGGCTGCTGACGTTTTGCATATTCTGAATAGGAGTTAGTCACAATTCCATAATGATGAACACTATCTTTGGTTCTCTTCTGCCTAGGGCCAGCACGCATGTCCGGTTGATGCTGATAGTGAATTCTATTACCGTGATCCTGTTGGTATCTATTTATGCCCTCATAGGCTGGTACCCGACTCCTCATACCCTCGCTGACGATTCTCTGGCTCAGGATATATTGTGAGTATGAGTAATTGGAGTCGGGTACCAGCTTATCTCGCCCATAGAGGTAGGCTGGTACCCGACCCCTCATTCCCTCGCTGGCGATTCTCTGGCTCAGGATATATTGTGATTATGAGCAATTGGAGTCGGGTACCAGCTTACCATAGAGGTAGGTATAGATATATAACTCTATGATCTCGCCCCGTAAATCGGTCGAACAACCCTAAACGTGGAACGATGGAACCACGGACAGTCAAATACGGCCATCATGTCTTAAGATTCTTAGGACTTCTTACGATGGTATTATGGACTCAAGCATTTATTGCCTCTTCGTCCACATTTTCATTTTTCTTTAGCTTAAACTTTCCTTTCACGTGACTTCCTGGTGACTTGTAGTCTGCTGTGAAATCATATTTCTCCTCTAGACACGGTTTCAGCATTTATTAGTTCTTCCAGTAAACCATTCCTCATTCTGTTTGTAAATGCATATTTTCTTAAATCTAGTCTGGACCGCTTCTTTTCTAGCTTTAAGTTTTGACCCTTCTTTGTGTAAAGGTTGCCAGCTCCAGCATGTCTGCAGTGACTTTACTGTCGTATATCCCTTTTAATATATTAAACACTTCAATGGCATCACCTCTCAATCTTGTATGCTTAAGTGTTGGTAAGCCCAACTTTCTCAGTCTGTTTGGATAGTCCATTTCCTTTAGAGATGGTACCTGTCTGGTTGCCCTCCGTTGTACATTTTCCAATTCCATAACATCTTTTTTAACTGTGGACACTAACCACATACTCGAGATGGGGGCCTCACTAGTGCCTTGAATAGGTACACAAACATATCCTCATCTAAATAAGTGAAACTTCTTCGAATCAGACCTATAATACCATTTGCCTTGTTGATCTGTGCTTGTATGTGGTGCCTGAATATAAGACATTGGTCCACCGCCATACCTTTATCCTTCTCTTTTTTACTTCTTCCAGTATCACCTTCTATTGGCTTGGTTGTATAGGTGATATTTCTTGCCTTTATCCTCCCCTTGCTTCCCACTTGACACGGTCATGATTTTACACCCATTAGGGTGAAATCGCAGTAGTCAAGTAGACCATTCCTGCAATGTGTCAAGGCCCTTCTGCAGCTCTTCCTCATCATTTGTGCTCTTTATCTCTCTGTAAAGTTTTGCGTCATCTGCAAACAGATACGCTGTCGAATTCATTATATCTGGTAAGTCATTTATATAAATGACAAATGGTATTGGCCCTAGCACACTACCCTGAGGGATTCCACTAGTAACATCTCTGCTTCTTGAATCGATTCCTTTCACCACAACCTTTTGCATTCGACCTGTCAGAAAACCTCTTATCCATGCAATTATCTTCTCACTAATACCAAAACCTTCCAATTCACCTAGTAGACGATGGGGGGTACTGTATCGAATGCCTTCATGAAATCCATGTAAATGGTGTCAATCAAGCCTCCTCCATCCATGATACTAGTCCACTCATCCATCACTTTGAGCAGTTGTAAACCTGTAGATCTCCCAGAGAGGAAACCAAATTGCTGTCTACTGAACAGATCTTTCCTGTACAGGTTTTCTAGGATTCTCATCCTGACCAACTTCTCCATAAGTTTGCAGACTACACTTGTTAGGCTCACTGGCCTATAGTTCCCATGATCTGACTTCTCTCCATTCTTGAATAGTGCCGTGACATTTGCAATTTTCCACATATCTGGTGCTTTGCCTTCTGCTAATGACTTGTTAAAAACCAACGTTAGTGGCTTAGCGAGTATATCCTCAAGTTCTAAAACAACATTTGGGTGGACATTGTCTGGCCCAGGGGCTTTGTTTTTCACTATACTTCTAAGGAGTTTCTGTACCTGTTCCACTGTCCAAGGTTCATCATGATATTTTTCTCGCACTAGCTTAGAGACTAACTTAGGTATATCTCCTTCTGGTTCAATGGTGAAGACACTTATAAAGAAACAAGCCAGAACCTCTGCTTTTTCCTCATCCGTCTTTGCTAATTTGCTTTCCTCATTTTCTGATGCTTTGAGCTCGGCGATACCAGTTTTTGCAAGCCTTTTTGAGGTTACATATCTCCAAAAGAGTTTTTGATCAGTTTTGGCCTTTATTTCTGTCTCATTTTCCTTCTCCCTCTTAGCTTTTCTTACCAATCCTCGGACCTGATTTCTTATTTTGCTGTACTCCTTATGCTTAGCTTCATCCCTTGTCCCCATAAATCTCTTCCGGCATCTGTGTTTCTTCTTGATCTTCTTGATTATATCACCCGTTAGTATCACCTTTCCTCGATTTCTGTCAAACTTGCTGCCCTTGGGACTCATCTTTGGTACATACTTGTCCTGCGCTTCATTATATACATCCATGAATCTTCCCAGTGCTTCTGTAGAATCCAGATTTCCTAACTCTGTGGTCCAATGTATATTCAAAGTATTTCTCATCCCTTTGTAATCAGCCTGGGATTAGTTCCATTTGCCATCTTTGCATCAGCTTCCCTCAACCTGGCTATGATACTTAAATCTTAAGACGCTATGATCACTAGCTCCTAAGGGACTCTTGTAATGTATGTATGTCACCAACTCTTCATTTGTAAATATTAGATCTAGGGTACTCAGGATGCTGTCTTTCCTTGCTCGTGTAGGCTTCAGCACATGCTGATACAAATATCCATCTCGAATACATTCAATGAATGCCCCCCCCCCTCAGTGCTCTTATGTGATGTCCAAGTTTCCCAGTTAATGCTACGAAGATTGAAATCCCCCATAAGCAGAATTCATTTGTTGCTCACATTGCGAATAATATTTCTTAGCTCATCCACATCTTCTCTATTACTACTAGGACTCTTATATATACACCGACTAGCAAGCAGTCCCTGCTGTTTAGCTGTCCTTTGGCCCATACACTGTCTGACTCTCGAACTTATATTCAACTGCTATAAGCTTCTCATTTATATACAATGCGACACCTCTTTGGTTTGCCAACCCTACCTCATTTAAGAACAAATCGAAGTCTCAAATTTTTAACTTTGCATTTGTTGGAGCAAATCTCATGTTCGTGGGATAGACCTCGGTTATTCCAATAATGTCTGTTGCTTCTGCTTCCATATTCATTCTTGTTTTTAGCTCTTCTAACTTTTGCATGATACTATCAGCATTGGAGTATAAGCAGTTCAGGCTATCCAGGTGTTTTGTCGCATCACACTCCTCAGCAAGTCCTCTACCTCTTCGCATCTTTCCATCTTTAACATTTAACTTATTTACAGACATCATATTTACAGGTTTGTTTGGTCTACTTAATCTTTTTTCGACCACCTCTTCACCTTTGCCACGTTTTGCTCCCATGGTGGACCCATGGAAGTCTTAGGATGTTTCTGTGGTCTCAGGCTGATTTCAGCCTCTCTGTCCACCGCATCTTTCTTCACAACCCTTCTGCATATCTGACTTCCTGGTTTCCCCAAAATCCATATAATGCTAATTAAAAAGCAAAGACAGTTTTGGCATGCACAATATCCTCAGGGAGGGTAATTCATATGTCATTTATATGATTCGTAAGCGAATGTTTCCACACGTTAATCCTACTGTGGTGTCTTGACCAACTGTAAGTCATGGCCTCTGGTGCGTCTGTTACCTGCTACTTCCAATAGGTCATCGGTTACATTTGGGTCATAGATGCCATGCAGTATCTTGTACACTTCGATCATGCCCCTTCTAAGCCTTCTGTAACACATAGATGGTAGCTTTAAGTGCAAGAGTCGCTCTTCGTAGCTGAGGTTGCTTAGGTGAACCTCATAGTACATTTTCGATAGCCTCGCTGTCCTTCCTTAGGTATGGGTTCCATACATTCACTGCATATTCTAGGTGTAGCCTCACCAATGCCTGAAACAGTTGCTTACATATATTCTCATCTAGATGTGTAAAGGATCTCCTCATCAGGGCCATGATACACTTTGCTTTGTTGATTTGTCATCTTATGTGGCTGTTAAAGCTTAGTCTATTGTCTACTATTACTCCAATGTCTTTCTCTTGTCCTATGTTTTCAAGGATTTTCTGGACCCATCTTGACCATATAGGTGATGTGATCTGCTGCATGCCCCTTCTTGTTTTCCCTGTTTGTCTTCTACTGTCAGCACCTTATATTTGTCTGGGTGGAACCCTAGCAGCCGCTTATCCAACCAGCTCTGTAGGGAGTCTAGGTCCGCTTGTAGATCATTTACATCACCCTCTCCTTTTATTTGCTTGTATATCTTAGTGTCATCAGGGAATAAGTATGTTGATGCCTCAACATGGGCTGGTAGGTCATATATATATATGTAGCTATATATATTAATGACCTACATATATATAGCAATACTTACAGAACATGTCAGTCAGGTTGATATTTCAAATATAAATTCTAAACCAAGAACCATTAATTCTAATTTTAACTGACACAATCATGTTATAAATTCAAGCGATTATCCAATGGTCCATGTCCGTCCTAGGTTCCAAATGCTTCAATAGTTGATAATGGTATACATTGACCAGATCGAGAGAGAGAGAGAGAGAGAGAGAGAGAGAGAGAGAGAGAGAGAGAGAGAGAGAGAGAGAGAGAGAGAGAGAGATCATTTTCAACATGGATAGGTGATGTACCCAGATCTTATCTCCAGATAACTAACAGCATTTATGATTCTGAAGTAAATTAAATCGTCTGTGATATTCTTTGAGGATTGATATAAGTGGCATTAAATCAAAGAATTGATTTGATGTGACTAATAGCAAAATTCAAAGAACGAGCAAGGATTGGATCAGCCAGGATCACTCGTCTACTGATAATGGTTGTTTCAATCTAGATATAACTTCGTCATCATAGGGATTTTGTTTCTTTCAAATTAATCTTACTGATATTCATCAGAGGTCTCAATAGAGGGTTTCAGCGGTTATTTGAGATCACAGATTCTGACACATTGGTTCAACATCTTCATACAATACATTATTTATAAGAAATATAAATGTAACATTTAAAATATATTGCACCTGTAACTAGATTGTCACACATCACTCCATACTTTTTTGAAAAGAGAAAAATATAGTTTTGCCTTCAGCGTCTGTTCGCTGATGTTCCGATCTATGAGAGAATAGCAGATTTGCGTTAAAGGGATGCTTCCAGTCATGTTGATATGCGATATGACATCGGTCAAAGAAATATTACTTTTTGCTCAGCACCAAAAAGGACGAGTACGGTGCCATTTTAAAACATGCATAAATAAATGTCCTCCAAACTTCCAAAAGCTACACCAGGTGGATTTATGATCAGCGTATGATATACATATAATTATAAAAACAGTAAACACATTTTGGGAGGATACTAAAACACGCGTTGGTAAAAAAAATTTGCATCTGGCAACCAAAATAATACATGTAATTTCTTTATACTAGGTTAGCGTTAGTGAGAAGGAAGGATTAGACAGTGACATAGATCTCGGTAGTGAGAAGGAAGGATTAGATAGTCATGTAGATCTCGGTAGTGAGAAGGAAGGATTAGACAGTCATGTAGATCTTGGTAGTGAGAAGGACGGATTAGACAGTGACGTAGATCTCGGTAGTGAGAAGGAAGGATTAGACAGCGATGTTATTATCAGTAGTGGGAAGGAAGGATTAGCCAGTGACGTAGATCTCGGTAGTGATAAGGAAGGATTAGGCAGTCATGTAGATCTCGGTAGTGAGAAGGAAGGATTAGACAGCCATGTAGATCTCGGTAGTGAGAAGGAAAGATTAGACAGTCATGTAGATCTCTCTCTCTCTCTCTCTCTCTCTCTCTCTCTCTCTCTCTCTCTCTCTCTCTTTGCGTGTAATCTTTTGTTATTCTATTTGTTTATCGTTTGCCGTGTGCTTGTAGTTTGTGCGATTGTCGAAGTAAGGGGTCTCGGAATCCTTTATTATTTAAATTAAATTTTACTACGATGCGTGCGTAATACTAGTTTGTAGTGTTTTCATTCATAGCTTTTGAGCATGGGAAAATTTTGCAGTGTCACTCAGGTCACGTGTATTCACTGTCTTGTCTAAAATACTTGACTTCGTGAATTTGTAGCTACTGTGGTTTCTTGCTTCCACTTATTATGTAAATTAGTGTTGCTTTCTATCTGTATATAGTCCTTGAATTTTGGTCATTGGCTATTGTTACTTCACGTTCATTATTGTTGCTGGTATGCAGTTTTAAGTTAGCAGATCGCTTTGTGCGATATCTTTGCGTTGGTTGACGCATGTCTTGGACATCTCGATTGGTCATGCGTCAGGTAAGAGAAAGTTTATATTTTATTTGACTGCTCATTTCAATCTTGTATCCAGTTGTTGTCTAATATTCGCATATTTTTTGTGACTATTTTGGGTGCAATTTGATTGAAATCTGCTGCTGCCTACGGCACTAGTCATATTCAGTCAAATTATTTTCAAAACATTCCTCCTTGATAATTCTAGTTATGGGCCTTTGAAATGTATACATTAATCATTTATGCATGGGGTGTAAACAATTCTTTTTCTCTGACGTCATTCAGATTGCATCCATTCTTTATACTGTATATGCTTTACGTGACAATCAATTAAGCACCTCGTCACAGCTTTGATTACCCCATGTTAAAAGTTTTATCATGATATAGCGTATATTTACGCATTGCTCAATTCTGTTTACGATTATCATTTACTTTTTATTAAAGGTGCATTATCACCTGTCATTAACGTTTGTCCTTAGCTATTTTCTGATGATTGCTATACGTGGCTAGTGGCTAATGAAATATTTACATTTATGATGGCATGAGACTTTAGTTCATATTGATGTGAGTGAGCCAATTTATTATATCTTGATGTTACTTAGCTTGTTTGTTTGCTTGCTGTGTCCTCAGTTTATTGCTGTATTATTGGTGGCATGAGCCCTGGTGCGTTTGTGCGTTGCAGTAGTTATATAGTCACCGTACTAGATATCAGAGTTGCAGCCTTTGAGCAAGCCGTCGTCTATACATATGAAGTCGAGATCATCTACAGAGTAGCTACCATTCTCACACTCGGCGCACCGAGGATCTTGAGGGGCCCCATCACAATAGCCATCACAACAGCCATCACGACAGCCATCACAATAGCCATCATGACAGCCATCACGACAGCCATCACATCACTCTTCACGTCACCATATCTTTAGCTAAGTATTTGTTTTATTTATTGTAAATACATTATTCTCATTCATTTAACCAATTCTTTGTATCTTGATGTTTACTAGAAAGCATGTTCCCCTAGTCATTGCTCTGTTAATTTAAGTTACTGTGTCATCTGACATCACAATCTAGTCGGTCTTATGACGTCATAATCATATCTTTATTTGACTGTCCGTTTTAGTAGTGGTTTGAGCATCCACCCTTGCCATACCCCTAGACACCCACTTCCTAATTCGTGACACTCTTCTGTAGCACGGATCGACCGGACAGGTAACGGCCATCCCAGCAAGGCTGGGTATGGACCAGCCATGCCGGATTAATTCTAAAGAGCAACCCCCTGGGTAGAGCAATAAGCGTATGCAAGCCCTATATGAGAAATTTCTTGTTAAAAATTGGTTACGTCCGATAGAATGCGTGGTGCGCATGCGCGCGTGTCAGAGCTTCCCTGACAACATGTCTCGGAACTGGAAGTGAGTGCTTATCTTGTGTAGAGAGTAGGTACTAGTAAATGCTTATAATCTATCCGTTCTCGTTTTTCTTGGTACCAATCAGGACCAGAATTAAACGAGATTTCTAAAACTGTAAACAATTTTAAAATGGGACCAGAAATCAATGAGTTATCGTCGAAGCGCCCCGCTAAATTATCGTAGCCATGTGTATATATTAAACTAAATTTAAAGATCTGTGTACACGTGGTCGATACGTCACTAGCATACCAGTACACTGATTGGCTGGCGCTCGGCCGTTGATTTGTTGACGTCACAGCGAGTATAAAAGGGGTGAATAACCAAGGATCAGGAGCATCGCCGGCGTGGAAGCCGGCCCATGCAGGATGACTGGACCACCTGGATGACGGATGTGAACTGCTGACCTACCAGTGATCTTCACTTCAACCTGTGTCTTACAGATCCCAGCACATCCGCGGTGTAGGACGTCCTCGGCTTCCACATAATTTTGGATCCTCCTGGACGGCCATCCGGGAGAAATAAACTAAATTTAAAATTAGACTTTCCGCATCTGGACTTTCCTAACGCAACTTCTGCGGAAAGAGCCATGTGGGCCTGGAATGTAATCCTACGTGATGTAGAGCCTCAGTGATTCTTGGTGGACGACTCGCCGAATCTGCCAACATGCTGAAAAGTGGACACTAAATTCCGCACTGCATGTCGTGTGTGTTTTAATTAACTTTTCGACCACAGTCTGGTGGACTTGGCTAGATGCACCGCAAGAGCTACGACGCATTCCGCACAGTGTGCCTAGTTATGTATCCACTTAACATTATTATACAGCCCTCTCTGTTAATGGGCAACCTTTAACTTTATTACTTCCGTCACCGGACGGAGAACTTTCTTACATCAGTATAAATTATGATTTAGTTATAGAGATTATCTAATAGATGCTACTTCACTGTTCTGTTTCACTGTCGTGAGTATGCACCATATCAACCCTGCCTGGAGGAGTCAGCTTGCGGATCCAACCTGTGGAGACCAGCTGCAGAAATCGTCTGCAGACACCTCTCCAGTTACAGAGAACGTGTCAACTCGTGCTATGAATATGATAGCGCCTCAATTTCAGTAACATAGTAGCCTGTTCCATACCGACGAGTATTAGGTACTCAAGTAACAATACTATTGTAATCTAATTATTATTTCTGTATATGGCACTGATGACTAATAGGTGCCTTCCCGGTCTTAGGACCGCAATTTATAATTTCTTTATCACTGTTTATATTATCCTTATTTACTGTGGGTGCTTTAACTAACGACACCATTTAGGTCTATCAACCTGCTACGTACTACTTCAATAATTTATAAAAATTGTTATCGCTCAGTACATTGGTTAGTTGTATATGATAGCTAGATAACCATTTCGTTGATATGTTTTGTTTAATTATTGAAAACTTAGACTGCAGTACGCTAGGAAATACTAAACAGCAGCATCTATATCCGCATCACTTATCCCTACCATCATCAATTTTACACTGAGGCCACTGACCATGCTCTAACTGTTTGAACCCGGCATGTTACTGACTAAACCTTACTATTCAGCTCAAATAAATGTGGATAAAACAAACTATATGTTATTTTCAAAATCTAGAGAACATATAAATAAGGATATTCCGAAAATTTATATCAACAAAAAAGAAATTGAAGAGGCCCCATACGCAAAGTTTCTAATGTATATGACTCCAGGTTTAATAAATCAAAACTTTTCTTGTGGGGCGTGGCCGAATCACCCTAGAACTTTTGGGTGTGGACATCCGCCCTCCTGTGACGTCACCAAAAAGTTTAAAAGGAGGAGATCGCGCACTGAAACGTCATCTTCCTGTCAAACTCGACACAAGGGAAGAACACGCATTAGGCTACTTTCGTGTCGCAAACCAAATTCTGCTGTTTATGTTATTATGAATTTATCACTTCTATTATATATTACTTGGCCTGGAAAGTTATGAAGAGCTAGGAAAAATTAGATTAGGTTAGGCAGTCTGCACCGCCATTAATATGCGGAAATAAGATGTCACTTACCAAGGACCTTACCTTGTCTGACAGTTCGGAGGAGTCGATGCTAGCACTATCTGGAAAGAAATATCCGTGTTCAACACTCCAGCTCAGTGCACAGCCATGTCGATGCGCCTTCTCCCATAATTCAGACTTAACATTGCATGTCAATCATAATCATCTTATGCAGAGAGCTTTTTGTACAGACTGCAAATACCTTTAGACCACCACCCGTTATGGTGTGACTCACGCGTTGATGGATAAACATCGTGTGGTTGTAGTTACATTACAGCCTGGTGAACAAAATGAAAACGTTGAAGTGCTAGCCACTCGTTTTGTAACTAGACTTCCTATTAACGTGCTTCCTACGAAGAAGATGGCCCAAACTATAAACGTACGAACTGGCGACCATCAGATTTCCCGCACTATTGACCAGCAACATTAGCAACCGCATCCGCAACACAGCACGCCTTGACCCACTACGCCACCATCGCCACCATCACAATAGAACCAGCAGCATCATCAGCACCGGCAGCAACTGCAGTGATGGTACCAGCACCACCTGCAGTTTCCACTCTGGCACCACCTGCGGCAATGTCACCGTCCGCATCACGCACGACATCAACATCAGCATCCGCATCCGTAATCGGTCGGCCCATTTCGGTAGTTATAATGACGTCCGCGCCAGAGCCAGTGTTACAGGACATTTCAGATAGATCTACATCTCCTGGTAGACTTATCATTGACGAGCAAATTAGCCTTATGGAAGTAATCCCGACCATCACATCACGAACCAGCATAACCGCACACCCGTGCAGCAGCGGCAGCACACAAAGGATCCAGCAATACGGAAGACAACAACAACAGAACGTCCTTACGCCGGGAAGAAACGTATAGCACATTCCGAGGAGATCCGCGCCATGCCTAGGACAACCGCAAGCAAACCTCTGAAGTCCACGAAGATCCGGAAGCTATCTGCCAGTACCGCATCCGCAACAGCATCAGCCGCAGCATCCGCAAAGACATCACCGTTCCGGCGACCGCTCATACGTTTAACAGCACTCAGCCCACCAGCAGCATGAACTATGCCGACTACATCAACCACGACAGTCACGACGCCAGCACCACTTCGCACATCACCAGTCCTCATTTCCGGCACCACCAGCGCATTTATGGACACATCAGTACCGTCTTCTAGCTATAGCCTTCCAGAGATGAGCCTGTATAGTAGTGATATTTCGGCAGCGGAGGATCACCCGACATGTCTGTTCTGTACAAGTCGCGGTACCCAGACTCGCTGGGGAAATTTTGCTGCAGATGTTTGTGGACACTATTGCTGAGGTTGCAGCAGGATTTATCAGTAGTTGTGCGGAACACGGAAGTCATTATTATGTTTATTTTTTACATACTTTTCTTCTTATTATTATATATGTTTTTAAAATTGAAACCCAGTCCCTAGGCTGACTACGGTCATCCTACACCACTGCGCAATATTTTTGCGTAGCTGTGTCTCACCAAAAAATAATCGATGCAGATTCTTGTGTTGTAAACACGTCATGTGCGACATAGCTACACAACACACCATAGCGAATATGTCATAATCACGTCGTGCAAGGGGTGAAAACCAGCGATCAGGAGCATCGCCGGTGTGGAAGCCGGCCCGCGCAGGATGACTGGACCACCTGGATGACGGATGTGAACTGCTGACCTACCAGTGATCTTCACTTCAACCGGTGTCTTACGGATCCCAACATATCCGTGGTGTAGGACGTCCTCGGCTTCCACAAAATTTTGGATAATAAACTGAATTTAAAATGAGACTTTCCGCATCCAGACTTTCCTAGTGCAACTTCTGCGAAAGGGGCCGTGCTGGCCCGGAATGTAATCCTACGCGATGTAGAGTTGCTGTGATTCTTGGTGGATGACTCGCCGGATCTGCCAACCATGATGAAAAGTGGACACTAAATTCCGCACTGCATGTCGTGTGTTTTAATTAACTTTTCGACCACAGTCTGGTGGACTTTGCTAGAACTAAGCAAGAGCTATGCGATGCATCCCACACCATGTGCATAGTTATGTATCCGCTTAACATTATTATACAGCCCTCTCTGTTAATGGGCAACCGTTAACTTTATTACTTCCGTCGCCGGACGGAGAACTTTCTCACATCAGTATAAATTATGATTTAGTTACAGAGATTATCTAATAGATGCTACTTCACTGTTCTGTTTCACTGTCATGAGTATGCACCATATCTACCCTGCCTGGGGGAGTCAGCTTGCGGATCCAACCTGCGGAGACCAGCTGCGGAAATCGCCTGCGGAAACCTCTCCAGCTCCAGAGAACGTGTCAACTCGCGCTATGAATATGTTAGCACCTCAATTTCAGTAACATAGTAACCCGTTCCGTACTGACAACTATTAGGTACTCAAGTAACTATACTATTGTACATCTAATTATTATTTCCGTATATGGCACCGATGACTAATAGGTGCCTTCCCAGTCTTAGGACCACAATTTATAATTTATTTATCACTGTTTATATTATCCTTATTTACTGCGGGTGCTTTAACTAACCACACAGCTTAGGTCTATCAACCTGATGCGTACTACCTCAATAATTTATATAAATTGTCATCGTTCATTACATCGGTGAGTTGTATATAACAAATAGCCATTTCGTTGATATGTTTTGTTTAATTATAGAAAACTTAGACCGCAGTACGCTAGGAAAAACTAAACGGCAACATCTATATCCGCATCACTTATCCCCACCATCATCAATTTTACACTGAGGTCGCTGACCGTGCTCTAGCTGTTTGAGCCCGGCATGTTACCGACTAAACCTTATTATTCAGCTCAAATAAATGTGGGTAAAACAAACTATATGTTATTTTCAAAATCTAGAGAACATATAAATAAGGATATTCCGAAAATTTAAATCAACAAAAATGAAATTGAAGAGGCCTCATACGCAAAGTTTCTAAGAGTATATTTAGATAAAAATCTGAGCTGGGTCAAACAAATTGAGACAGTTACTGCGAAAGTAGCAAGAGGAATAGGTGTCATCCAAAGATTAAAACCATATATGACACATAACACGGTTAAAACACTGTACAGCACCTTGATCCTTCCACACCTCACATACTGTAATGCCATTTGGACTAACACCCATAAAAACAAAATATCTAAAATTCAAAGCCTCCAAAAAAAAGAGCATTAAATTGTTTTCTCGACCTGCAGAAGGCCAAGATATATTTAAAGAAGAAAAACTACTCAAACTTATTGACATAGGTAATTCCCAAATGTTAACTATTGTGAAAAATTTCCATCACAACACCCTTCCCAAATCCATAGCCCCCTTCATTGTGAACGATATTAACATCCATCGACATAACACTAGAAGCAGACACAAACTACATGAGAAATACACACGCACAGCCATGGGAAAACATAGAATATCAATTACAGCCACTCAATTATGGAATAACACTAAACTGGAAACCCGAGACAAAACACTGACAACAAAATCATTCAAGAAAATAATAAAGGATTACTTAGTTAACACGTATTAGTGCTACTACCACCTCTACTACTACTACTACTACTACTACTACTACTACTACTACTACTACTACTACTACTACTACTACTACTACTACTACTACTACTTTCCCACTCCAACCCACCCACTACGACAGGATGTTTTCAACTGCTAACAACTATCAAATTTTCATATTCAGTAACCATAAAACCAAGCTACTGGATGAGCATGAGAATGAGCACTGTGCCCCTCCCCTCCCTCCCCACCCTTGTCCAAGGATTTTCCCCACTAGCCAGCATCCTGTAAACATCTTATCAACTGCACAAATACAGCACAGCTCGGGGATGACCTGACATACTTCTAAACAAAAATAGTACCTTGTTGTTAGAATAATTTAAAAATCAGTGTGAGAACTGTTCTCTTGTATGTTTTGAATGTGGGTGGATTGGGGGACATTGCTGCCTATGGCAACAGTGGCCTCCAATTCAATTATATTCAACACATTCAATAGAACGTTGTTATTTTACTATTGAGGTGAACTGGTTATTTCCGAGATGTACTGTATAACCAAAGTCAACCAAAAATATAAATGTTGTGTTGTAATGTAAAATCACCACTACAACTACTACTACTTAGACATGTATTAATTTTTTATTTAACTTGTCTACGTCCTGTGTTTGTATGCTACTGTCCCGTTTAATTTGTTTGTATAGATGTATGTATATATGTGTAAGGTGTCCGCCAATACAATAGGCATTGCCTTCGGCGGACAACCTATAGTGGAATCCATAATTTATATATATTTTACTACTGAATAAATAATCTTGAAACTTGAATCTTGAATCTTGCAATAGGATAGGTTTGAAGTGGTTAGGGACAACGTCTTCATTAGGAGACATATAGTGTACGCCTATTTTCTGGCTGTTGCAGTAATGTAGCCCCGCACTCTGGCAAGGTTGTGTAAAATTGGCCAAATACCAATAGGGCCGCGTATGTATTAAAGTTATTGTCTCTTTCCATGATCCACTAGCCGCATGGCTTCTTAATTGTTTGGTCGTCCCATCAGCACATTGATCTGATCCGACCCTGGAAAACTATCGGAGGTTTCCAAGCGTTGATGGTTAAAGTGCTGATTTACATACATCTCCCCCGCATCCCCGGATACTTGTTAGCTAGATAACCCTGCCAAAGAAGGAAAGCACTGCGAAAACATATAGTTATAAATGTGAGTTTGATAGGTTTATTTTACCGGCCCGCAGTGCATATCTGGGCACATTGGAACCTAATCCTAATGACAGGTCCATAGGTTAGATCCATAGGAAACGGTGATGGATGAGACGCGCATCTCCATCCAACTCATTGGAGTGTCTGGGAAGGATCTTGGAATCCGGCAAACCCTCATGGGAAGGACGCTCGCGGTGGATATTCGCCTCTCTACCTCCATCTTAATGATATGTCAGTGATCAAACTTGCTTATGTGAAGTCATTGTCCAGGTGATGTTTTATGTGGTTGCTGAGCAAGGTACACGGATTCTCATCAAATTTGGATGCGTTGTGATGTAACATGTACGCTTACTGTCCAAGGAGGTAGATGCTCTTTCAAAGCGACCTACGGGAAGCTAAGTGTCTGTGCCCATTGGACAGCTGTATCTAACAATAGGTAGGAATCCCTGCCACTTGCGGTCAAAGCTAGTTTTCGTTTCCAACACTTAAATGGTAGGTTAGACTGTAGCAGAAGGTCTGCACAAATAAAGTGGCATCTACCAATACAGCAACTTGGAACTACATAAGACGGTGACATGGGAATTCTTCGGAAATCGCTCGTTCCTCCTTCACATAAACCAGTACGCATCACGTTAATTATGGCTTCACTAGGATTTTTCTGCACGTAGCATTTTCTGATGAACAAAAGAGTGGCCCTTTTTGCCAACTCTTTTCCTCTACTTTGGCATTGAAGGCATTTTCCTGTGACAGAGGCCTACACGAGAAACCTTCCTCTTGCACCATCATAAAAATATTCGGTGACAGAGGCCCATGTGAGGCACTTTCCTCTCGCAGCAATAATGTTCTATCTGTGTATGCTAGGGGGTATATTAACTTATATTAAGTTACTCAGTGATCTCCTATGCGGATGCTTCTCTTGCGGGGATACCTCTGTGGATTCAAGGATCTGTGTGGTACCTCCGCCGACACTACGTAGAAAGGACATCAGCTAGCTCTATATTGTGTATTATTGCACTCATATTACTGTCAAATGATTCACCCTGTTTGTATAGTACTTATTTATATTCTAAGTATATTATTATAATTATTCCATTCTCTAAAATTAGTATGGAAGGACGCACAAACAGTTGGGATGACACCGTGTGGTTCAATCTCAGCGGCAATGGTCGCACGGCCCCGCTGGAACATCATTGCTCTACCGGCTCTAGAAGTCGGTCTATGTACTCCGCAGAGAGACGGCACATGGGAACCGCAACCCTGAGATCCACAGCTAACCAGCCATTCCCCATCCCAGTCATCACGCACTTGCGGTGCGATGAGCAGATATTCAATGGCCAACCAGCGCATACCCCTGCGAGCTACACTTCCATACATCGGGCCAAGATAAGTGTTGGAATTTATATCAAATCGGTTCTATAAGCTTTCCTTCGAGTGCAATGGTTAACCGTCCTAAATCATATAGCCTACTCCTACGCATCTGTTTTTATCATTTCCAATTCGGGTAAAGCATATTGGCAATAAAATATTGGGTCATCATTTGAGTAATGATGTCACAATCATTCCTTATGTTCAGTCTTTCAAAATATTCAACTGAATAATTCTTACATTGTAAGCTGAATTTGTAATATTCATGTGTATAGTTGAAAGGAAGTCTACACAACCCTCAATAAAATCATCAAAAGACTATTGTGAACGATAAAATTACACACAAGCCTGTTGAGAAAGGGCAGTCTGGGGACCATAGGGAACTGTCTTTTATACATAGCTGTCATAATCCTCATTTATGATTTAAATCTTTCAATGCGATGTCTGACTAATTTGACTGACCAGCTTGGATTTTCCGAAACTTATGCAGAAATCCTTTAAAACATATCCCGTGGTAAACTGCCTGGACGATTTTAACCAAATTTGGCTGGAATGATCCTATGGTGGTAGCCTCTAGAACTTCTATTCAGAGATTTATTTGATTGGCCATTTTGTGGCCATCTTGGATTTACTGAAGATTTTCAAGAACCATTTAAAACGTTACTCCTTAATCAAGAACCTGATTTCAATAAAATGTGAATGGAACGATTCTACGGCCACAGGCTTCAACATATCAAACAAGAATTTTGATTGGTCAATTTGTTTGGTGACCATCTTGGATTTTCCTAAAATTATCCATTATGTCGACACTGTATTTAAATGCAGATGGGTCAAATGCTAATGGTCCAGGTGAGCGCCAACAGGCCCCTGATAAACTTGCACGATTACGTGATTTAATCGAAAATCATGATTATTTTTTAGATCATGAAATTCTATGAGTAAAAATTAAATAATCGAATAGTCGTGAATAATTGTTATCTCTGTCTTAGGCAAGTTATACCATGATGTAGAAAATACATGTTGTATGGCATCCTTATGCATATATTGGACAGAGCACATTGGACATTGAGGAATTGTTCCTCACGATTTTCTTTTGCACCACACATATTCAATCTCCATTTTCTCAACTCGCCATGGGAGTTGGCAATTGCATCATGCATATTCAGAAACTAGAGAGGATGCTTGTTAATTTGATATTTGACACAAAATGTTGTAACGCCGCATTGGGTAGGTTGATTTTTTCAGCTAATATCTGCAGCACTATGAGGGGAACCAGACTGATATAAGTTGCGTCTGTGTAGACTGCAGAATGTGAGCTCTATGCAGTAGGAAAAAGAATGTTCATTCTCGCTCGGACTGGACCCACGTTCCAACTGATTTTTGCTGGCAAAACGAGCTCCTTTTATACTAGATGGTGGCGTCACACAAGAGAGTCTCAACCAATCAAGGCGCAGGTTACAGGAAAGGTATGCATGCTGACGATGTTGTAGATGGCCTTCACATAGCCAGCACATGCGTTATGGCGATGTCTTTTGAGTTAGCAGTTTCAAAAGGAGCATTTGAATATTTCTGATATCTCCGCCAGTTCTGAACCGATTTCAGTTCTGTAAAAGTTATTGGGTTCCTCATACAATTCTGGTATTGATCTATACCAAGAAGGATGAGGATGGCCATTTATTAAGTAATTATAATAATACAGGCAAAGTATGTACATAAGATGTCATTCTCCTGTAGCGCGCATCTGCCGGACAGGTACGGACCGTCCCAGCTCGGCTGGGTTCAGAACGACCGCTCCGGGTGCATTCCAAGCGCGACCCCCTGGGTAGGATAGTATGTGTGCATAGAGCCATATGAGAGCGGTTTCTATTAAAACGAGTCCGTGATATCGCATGGTGCGCATATGCACGTCAGAGCTTTCCTGACAACACGTGTCAGCGTTGGGAGAGAATGCATACCAAAGTGTACCGAGTCGGTGCACGTAATTTCTTTAAATTCCATTCTCGTCGTTCTTGGTACCTATAAGAACCGGAATGAGACGAGGAATCCAAAATTATTTACCTTTTTAAAATCGGACCAGAAATGGCCGAGTTATCCTAAATTGGCTTATTGAAATTATTTTCAAAATAATACCAGAACGTCGTAATCGCGTGTACGTACTAAATGAATTGGGAGAATGTCTATCACGTGATAGCCTCCTCACCCTTCCTAGCTGCACGCAGATTGGCTACAGATCGTCCACTGGACGTCCTGCCTCTGACGTTACGAGTAATATAAAAGGAGCGAAAAATCAAGAATCGAGACCACACTTCAGCGAGAGAGAGAGAGAGAGAGAGAGAGAGAGAGAGAGAGAGAGAGAGAGAGAGAGAGAGAGAGAGAGAGCAAGTGGTAGGTTGTGTGGCCAGAGCAGTGCTAGACGTGAGCAACTGCTTACTGACTGTGGTACCCTACACCGCAGCAGTGCCTCTCAGAATTCAGTTCTCATTCTCTGGTCAGCAATCGAACATCCGCAATCACAGTTTTTGTAAGCCCTCGGCCAGCCATTCGGGGGCAACTACTTGAATAGAAAACTTCCACACCACCAACACCTAGAGGAGCCTTCATGCGGATGGCCCTTATGTAATCTCTTCAGTATGTAGAAAGAGTGGTGACTCTTAGTGTGCAACTCGTCAGATCTTCCGAACCACGCTGAAATGTGGTATTCAAACTTCCACGCAGCATGTCGTGTGTTTAATTAACTTTTAGGCCACAGTCTTGTGGGCCGCTGCCTGGTATACCACAAGAGCTATGCAATATATCATGCATAGTGTACCCATTAATGTACATGCATTGTTTAATTATAAATTACAACTGTAGCCCTTCATGTTACGGGCAACTTTCAAACTTCCGTTACCGGATGGAAACTTTCAAACATTCTGCTTACTTATTGTATTAGCTGTTATGACTATCTAATGGACATCCAACTACAGTCGTTCTTCTTCACCGTCTTTGAGAGTGAGTCGCATCAACAGTTCGCCTGCGGAGATTTCCCAGCAACTTCGAAATTGTGCCATCTCGCATCCCTCATCTGTGACGCAGCATCTACAGTGATTTATGAAATTTTTCTCTACCGATGACTAATAGGTACTCATTTAGCTATTGTATTCATTTATTTCTTTACAGGTACTGATGACTAATAGGTACCGACCGGTCGTCTGAGACCGCATGTTATATTTTTATATCTCTTACTGTATATATTATCCTTATTTTTGTGCTTATGACTAACGAGCACTGCAATGTCCTATGACCTGATTTACTGTCACTACTGTAATAGTTAGTTATGTATATGGCAAGCAGCTATCCTAGTTACTTGTTTTGTTTATTTTATATAAAACTATATGACCGCAGTACGCTAGGCTATACTATACAGCAACATTAAATCCACATCACTTTTCCACAAGCATCAATTTTAGACTGAGGTCACTGTTCATGTTCACATTACGCGAACTTGACATGTGATCGACTAAACCTGGCTATTTTAGCTCAATAGGATAGCTTTAAAGTAGTTAGGGACAATCTCTACGTAGGAGACAATTGTGCAAGCCTCTTTTCCGGATGTAGTGGATATGTAACGCCGCACACCAGCTAGATTGTGTAAAATTGGTCAAATACCTCAGGCCTCTTATTATATTGAGTGATTGTCTTTTTCTACACTCCTCCAGCCACAAGGCTTATAAATTGTCTGGAACTCCCATCGACACGTTGGAATGATCAGACTTGGGAAACTATTGGAGTTTCCGAGCGGTGATGACTAAAGTGTCAATTTTGCATACACCCCCCTCTGTATCTTTGGATACTAGTTACCATAGATAACCCTGCCAAAGTAGGAAGCACTGCAAAAAGATGGTTATGTAAAACTGGCCAGCAGTGCATCTCTGGACATTCTGAAACTTAACCCTACTGACAGGGAAACATTAGTCCCCAGGCCAGATCTCAAATTATCCTTCCCCGACACATGGGTGATGGATGGGACGCAGGTCTCCATCTAACTCCGTACCACTACACCCTCACGGGAAGGTCACTGGAGATGGATATCTGCCTCTTACTCCCTGCCATAAAACCTTTATGCGATTTTCAAATTGCTTATGTAAATGGTGACTTGTCCTAGTGATGTTGTATGTGGTTGCTGTGTGATATGTAACCGGATCGTTATGTGATTCTGAAGCTGTCACTCCGTAACATGTCCGCATGTTGCCTTTCTGAGGGAGATGCTCTGTAGGGTGACCCCGAGCATCTTCGCCAGTTAGGCTCATGTGTCAAAAGATAGGCAGAAATCCCTGCCACTTGCGGTCAAAGCTTGGATGTAAATCTAACAACTAAATGGTAGGTTAGAAATTTGCAGAAGGAGCGCATAAATAAAGTGGCAACTACCAATGCAGTGTCTTGGACCTACATAAGATGACGGCGTTTGAATTCTTTGGAAATCATCTGCCCCATCTTCACGTAATACAGCGTGCATCACATTAATTATAATTTCACTGGGTTGACTCACACTACACATAGCTTATGTTTGAACAAGAAAGTGGCCCTTTTTGCCAGCTCTCTACCTCCGCTTTGGCATTGAAGACATTTTCCTGTGGCGGAGGCCCACACGAGACTTTCCTCTCGCAACAATAATATTTTTTTTAGGTGTGTAATGGTTTATATTAAAATATATAGGTGGCCTCGCTAGGACGTTCCCTTGCAGGGATACCTCATGGATATAGACAGATTAGTGAGGTACTTCTGACGAACCCACGCAAACAAGACACCAACTTAGTTCTATGTACTGTATATTTTCTCTCGTGTACTAGCAAATGAGTACCATTGTTTGTATTGTTATTTTTAAATTTAGTATCATGTCCAGGCTCCTAAATTGAGTTATGGACCGTCATATCGTGACACGAATAGTTGGGATGAAAGAGTGTGGTTCAATCTTGGTGGCAATGGGTGTATGGCCCCACTGGAATATTATCATTCCACCGGCTGTAGAAGTTGGTCTTTGTACTTTCGCGATAAGGGATGCATTACTCCGAGAGCCATAGCTAACCAGCCCTCCCGTTCATCCTGTGCATGCGGTGCAATGGAGTGGAGCAGCAGAATGGCCCAGCACATACCCCCGCAAGCTACACTCCACATGTCATAGCACGTATGTAGGCTATCTCTCATGGCCACGCATGCGCAATGGGCATTCTCACGGACTCTGCTATTCTGAGCTTCTACTATATAGCTATACGTGCTTGTCTATGCTACCTAGGGGGGGGGGGCGAGCTTGGAGCATCCAGAATCGGGCCGTCCAATATCCAGACAGACTGAGTCGGTTCGTACCCGACAGTGTACATGGGGATTAAACCCAAGCTAGGTTGGCATCACCAGAAGGATCTGCCGATGATTCATTGGGATCCATCGTGAAGAGCCTGGCAAAACGTACCAGTCTTTTGGTGTGGAGACATACCTCTCCTACCCCCACCCCACACCGCTGTGAGGTCGTGCTCATCATCTAGTAGGTCCTGCTCAGACTCACGAGACATATATGGCTCTCCCGTGGTATCCTCCAACAGCCTCTTCCATGCTTTGGCCCATTCTTTGGATTTATAGTCCTGTCGTCTCCCTGTCATTCTGGCGTTCTGTTGACACCATCACTCCTGCTGTAGTCGCTCACCTTCTTGTTGTTGTTGTGCGAGCATCTGCTCGTTTAGCACCTTTATCTCTGTGGGGAGCATGAAGGTCAGTCCTTTCTTCCCCTATCCAGCATTTCCGTAAAGGTCAGACATGTCTGGTATGATGTCATGTTGATATGTCAATGAGTAGTATCGGCGTCCACTCTAAATGGGCATTCAACAGCCCATCTGTGCTGGCATATAGGTTAATGGTGGAACTGTCAAGCAGATTTTTTTTCGGGCGTGAACAAATTGGGGCTGATTGTCCATAGGTTGCTATTCACTTGTGGCAGATATTCTATCATGCCTAGCCCCACCTCTGCCAGTGAGTTGTGATAGGCACTGCCCGGGAGTGGGTGCAGCACGTCGGCATGTATGTATGTGGTGGAATGCTGAGCCAGCTCGAAGAGGACCCATTTTATACTGTACTGTACCACCCATCTACCCACCATAGATGGCCTGATCATGTTCTCGCGACCTCAGAGCGTCAGTCGGACAATCATCATGGCTATATGCTCCATTTAAATCCAATATATAAGATGGAGAGAATATTTGCTCACTCGACAGGTCTTGCTGATCTAGTAGAGATGTGTGATGTTGATGCTGCCAAGGTTAAAGAAAGCGATGCTAAGTCGTTCGCCCTACAGTATGGAGCAGACTTCAAGACGTTCTCACTCCATCCCATCTGCGGTGATGATGTAGGACCATTGACTGACCTAAAGGATGTCTCCAACGAGCATCTGGTTTGAGACAGGGATGGTAGCAAGATCGTCTTTCGCTATGATTTCCCATAGAAGTGATTCATTCTCGAGCCTCTGATTGATGTATCAGAGACGAACGTGGCAGACGTCAATACCCTATATGCTGATATCAGCTTCCAACTGGTCGCACCAGCTACAGGCCATGCCCCACCGATGACATATCATGGTGTAATGTTGACCTTGGCAAATAATATGCAGATCATGTTCAAGAAGAATAAAGTGTGGTATCGTGCTGGTTCTGGAGGCAGATGGTGTAGCGTCGGCGTGTCTGCATTGCTCCTCATAATGGTCCAGTCAATATGTCGGGTATGAATCAGACCGATGAAGCAGTTGGTTAGTTTTCTGGGTTTCTTGTTCTAAGAAGGTGGGAGTCAGATGCTCCGAAGGATACAAAAGCCGATCTCTAGGATCAGCGGAACGTAACAAATGTTCCAGTGATGCCAGGCAGGCGTTCCTGCATACATCATAATTCCACGCCATGGTGTCATCCATGCTATTCGTCATTCCTGTGTGTCTTAGATAAATGTTGAACACTAACAAGAGTTTCCTTGCTTGTCTACTTATGCTGTCAAACTCGGTTTTAAATTTGGCTCAACTGCTGGTATTGGCAGATTACCGGTCGGGTTAGGGCGACGTTGGTTTACTCTTTTATATAAGAGTTACTGTCTTCAGCTGATATTTATCTCGCCAGAGAATGACTTATCTTAACAATACCTAAGTGATAATATGAAGATGGAGGTTACAAGGTTTAATATAAAGCGGTATATATAATGGTTAATAAACTTCTCCTTAGAGAAGCTTTCGCTGAAGCGAGAGGGAATGCCTCGCACTGGCCGCCATCAATATAATATCATCCAACCGAAGTTGGGCTTTAACTGTGCGTGTGCGTACATGCGTGCGTGCGTGCGTGCGTGCGTGCGTGCGTGCGTGCGTGCGTGCGTGCATGTGTGTGTTGTGCTGCTGCTTTACAAGAAATGGCTGGTCATCTTCCGCGGATAGTGGCCAGGTCGAGTCATCAAACTAATTAAGCCAGGTTGATGCTGCTGTAGCTAATGGTTCTTCAAATGAGCCTAAGCTATCTGATGTTAGAACATATATAATAATGATACAGAGGCCTAGCACTCTAGACCATCGTTTGAAACAGGTTCTAGTGTGGAGTGTTGTTATTGAAGAAATCTAGTGTTAATGCGCTATTTGGGGAATGTGGTGTACAATATACGATAATGATGATAAAAACAATATAATTATACAAGTTCAAAGAATGGCACAGGCCGTGAAAAAGCAAGAAAAATTTAGCAATAGGCCGAATCTGGTCTTTAAACATGCCTAATAGTCTTCAGTGTAGGAATAACAAAAGATGGCGGCACCGATTAGTTACTGATGTAGAATTGTATACGAATTGTAATCACGCCCAATAGCCATCAGTGTAAAAAGGTACAATGGGCAAAATATTTTTCAAGTTGGCCTAATTATCATGAAAGTGAAGAGGTGCTGAGTTACAAACGGCACAAATGATTTATACAATGTAAAAAAAAGAAGAGACAGAACAGTTGAAGAAAGTTGATTAGAGTGCCAGCGGAAAGGTAAGTTTAGTACTGAAAGTCTGTGGAGGATGTACTGGTGGATTATGTGGTACGATGAGTGAAAGTTTGGCGAAGTATTATGTAGAGTTCTGAAGTTCAGCACAAGACGAACGGTGCAGCAAGCTCAGGTGCTGCACATGATGTAATGTTCTGAACAGTGAAAATGGCATAACAATATTAACAACTTTAAAGCCGAGAAGAATCGGCTAGATAATATGCTTAGTTCAAGTGGAATAGTGAATTTGGATTAACCGGATGTGTGTTAGCAGTTTTTCAGCACAATTATGGTGCATGTTGATAGACCACATTCAGTCATGGTACGGATAAGATATGGCGAGATATCAATCGTGCCTATCGAGAGGCTCACAAGTTAAAGTTAGATGTTACTTTTTGATTTTGACTAACCGAAGAGAGTTTGTATTTTTGCTGTTATGCGCCATCCAGAGGATTCTGGTGTGCTTTCGGCTTGTCTATGTTTCGGCTCAGGCCGATAACTTTTGGTTTGGTTTTAGCCCAAAGTTGTGCCGCAAAAATTAGCTTCAGTATGGTGTGAGGATTTTCATTCAGCATAGCGATATACTGGAAATTACGCCGGTTTAGATTGTATTAGCCGCTCGGTATAGTGCATGGAGCTTTAAACATTATGTCCGTTATGAATGACCACTCAATCTTGACGGTCATTTTTGGGCTGATATTGGTCCTTTTATAGTTTTCATTATCCAATGAAATGATACCCGAGTGCAGCTTCAACCAATCTATAACAAACAGGCAAATCCATTAGGGCATGTGTTTATGATGTCATATATATATATATATATATATATATATATATATATATATATATATATATATATATATATATATATATATATATATATATATATATATATATATATATATATATATATATATATATATATATATATATATATATGTATATATATATATATATATATACTGTAGGTACTACGGGGTCTTGCTCTAGTGCGGGCATATAGTACATGCGCCTATTTATAATAATTGATAATTCTTATCTGGTTTTAATTTGCAAAGCGAAATTAGAATCCTGGTTGAATTTAAGTTTAGATTTTCCCACAGATGGAACGAAATGGACCCGTATTAATGATTTGGGAAATACGGGAAATATGTACACAAAGAGATACCAGCTCTATACCTAGTGTACAGCGTGATTGTCCTATCTGGATTGGCATGCATGCGCTGTAGGCGATCTTATAAACGCTGTTATTTTTAAGCGTGCTAGTACACATGCACTATGCATATTGACCATAATGGCAGCATAAGGGAGGTGATGGGGAACACGCTTGTACAGGCAAATCTGGCCCAGCCGTATGTGATCCATGCTACACCAACCCCTCCTAGCTTGGCACTACGGGCAGAGCGATACCAATGAACGGATGGTGGCACGCATGGGGGAGAATTAGGTGAGACTTATAGACTTCTCATTTATAGGTGCGTGGCCGAAAAATAAAGAGACGTGAGAGGGGCATTGTTTATAAGAGATGGGCACAATAGGTGGGCAGGTTTTGGGGTAGGGAGGCATACTTTTTTACTTTTTGGCCTGGGTTTCTTAGGCGCAGGCGCATTGTTTTTTTTGTTTTTTTTGGTTTGGTGATTTGTGATGATTTGTTCAAGAGAACAGGTAATTTACCTAACACAATTGCTTGCAAGAATGTCTTCTTTCAGCCGAAGGTTAATTATTTCTTGGCCGAAGATGTCCAGGCTCTTATACATATTAACGTTTACATAACGATATTCAATATTTAATGTGGGTGAAGTCACATGAACGATTATTTGTTCTTACATAGCTATATATTATGCAAGCATTTTTCGGCGCCACATAATGTTAAATGTTATAAGATAATAATAAACAGAAATAGGTGGTGGAGCTGTTGCTGATGTTGTTGAGGGCATTAGTTCCCATCTGATTTTAATAGATTTCATGCCGAGAACTGACAGAAGAGGCTGAGAGGGCTAATATTGGGCCGAGTTCGTCCTCCATGGTAAGTTCGTTCGGCAACAGACTAATCAAATATACACGATGTTTTTCAACCACTGAATGGGTGATGCCAAAACAGTGCGCTGTGAACAATTTATTGCACTGGGTGCAAATATGCTCGGATGAGCTTATGGTCCTGATCGATGTGGCAAGTAAGTTCACCTTTATGGCCATATGTTCGGCCACAAGGTGGCCCAAAGTGGCCCACCTTCTTCGGATTCGCACATACATTTATGTGTAGGGTTAGACGGCCCTTCATCAAAATCATCTGACATGTTAAGTTTGGCACTAAGTTCTGCAATTTGATTAGGCGTTAGTGGAATAATAGTTTTGGCTAACCCATAAAAGGACTTGAATTTTGTTTGCAGCGTGAAAGTGGTGTAGTGCCTAATGATCTTCCTGTGCGCCAATGATTGGGAAGACTAATTATCGTCCATTATCGTGATCCACCTGTATGTAGGTATTTACAAAAATATGTTTTTAAATCCAACACGCCGCCACACAACCATGCGGGAAGCAATAACAATTGGGGATAGGAGGGCTTGTACAGAGATTCCATCATCTGGAGCATTGAAAGGAGGATTACCGACGTGTAGATTCTGCTTGGACCTAATTATTCCTTTGGATGGCCAAAATTTGTAGGGCATAATTCGTTTTCCAGACTTAAGCGTTATAGACGTGCCTATTTAAACTTAGGCCTAAGCATACAGCGGGTGGGGGAGGGCAAGGTTGCATCAGTGCTTGTAGTTGGATGGTATCTCTTTGTCTCACCTGGTCAAGCATTGTGTACAAGCTGGTGCTGTTATGTCTATGACGTCACAACTTCGAGACGGGGAATACACCCTTGGATGAAAGTCAGGCTTATTAATACATGCTGTGTATTGGAATGGGGTTAATTTATAGAAAGGCAATAATTTCGTCATATGCCTAAGTATGGCTGTTGAAGATTGAAGAAAAACGAATGGTGATCTTTCTTAATTTTAAGAAAGTCGGTGTGCAGCACCTTGCTTTTAGTGCAGGTGTCATGGGGCGCGATCAGCAGGTCTAAGACTTCCTAGGATCTGAAATTCTCTATAGGAATTACTGCAGGATTTTGGCTTACTGTATCAGCATGCATCGAATCATGTTTATATATGTTTGGCCAGTCATATAAGGGCTAGCAAAAATACCGGCCGTAGTGAGTGATTCCTTCAAGTTTAGGCATAAGCATATTGTACTGGACTAAGTTACAACACCATTCGATAAATATGACTTATGCTTTTACAGAGTCAGGCTGGCTTCCAAGCTCTCATTATTCATAGGCCAATCAAGCTGAGCCATTCCCAGACTTGAAGAATCAGGCTACAGTACAACTCAGGAAATGCAATACAATAATAATACGGCACCTGCGAAGATCCAGTAGAGATGAACAATGTGCGTGTAAACGTATTTTATGTGGTGTTGGTGAATGTTTGGCGTATGCGAGGTTTATTGTTTTACCGGTTCGTTCAGGTACTGTTTTGCGTGTAAAAAGGTTAAATGGCAGATGTGTACCATTATATGCGTGCATTGATTATTTCATAGAGCAATTGTTGCGTTGACTTTGTTATGAATTGTGGGACAAAGTTACATTAGAATGCGGAGAATGCCATAGCTTACTGTAGTTCTTGAATCCTTCCATAATCATTCCTCAGCATTCCGTGGCCAAATCCTACTTGCTTACTGACTACAGCCTGTGGGAATCGGCATTCTCTTAGCAAAATAATCAGGGATTACGTGTGTTATGTAGATAGTTTATCTATCCGCCCGCAGTGTTTAGTGGTGTTGCTTATAGAGGGAAGGGATGATTCCTTATAGCATGCTGGTTGTTGATGTGCCACACTGATCCTGGTTCGCCACCAGGTATGTCGGCGTGATGGAAGTGATGATTTCGGTGAGGTATGCGTAGTGTTTGATGCAGAGGAAGTTTTGAAGTATATGTGATGTTGGTTGGCGTGGTGTACAGTTAATAAAAATAGTCTATGTTGCTAGTTTATGCAGAGTGGTCAGCGCACGAATGATGTTATTTCAGTGAGCCGATTCTGAGCTGGTTTGTAGTGATGGAGATGTCATATCAAGTTGTATTGCCCTGAGTATGTGTAGATGATGATGTTGTTGTTGCTGGGTGGCACAGGGTGGTGGTCGCTATGGCGTAATGCTTGTATAGTATAATGCTTGTTTACAGGTATCTCGTCAGATTATGCTGTACTGACATGAAGTTGTGATGATGACGAGCATTATGTTTGGCTATGAAATAAAAGCTGTGGAATCGAGTGGTGTTTGTTTGCGTTTACTTGTCTCGTTATGTATGTGTGTATGTTCGCCCAAGGGGGTGCATGGCATGGGATGGTTTGGGAAGTGGACCTGAATCTTCGTATTCAAGTGTCGCCATTTTAGATCTTACTCCTAGTTACGAGCCGAAAATAACTTTCTGGAGAACTTATTAATCAGTCCACCGAATCGGTTGCTGGCAATTGTGTCAGAGAATTGCTTGATGGCTGGTGAATCGGGTGCTGATTTAGACAGGGGATAAAGTTCCATCATACTAGTCAACTGGTTAGCCTCTAGTAAGGGAGTGCGGTGTTGAAAGACAATGAATGTCTTAAATTCAGCGATGATGTTGTTCACGTCATTTGGACTGGATGGACGGGTGTTGGAATTGGTGGGGTAGACTGGGTATTGGGAACGATTGGGAGAAATGACGAATTTCTTGCTTCCCATGTTTTGGATAACATGGCGAGGATCCAGGTAACTCTGTTTCTTCCAAGCAATTTATCACGTCTCTCCTAGCTGGCGAAGCAGCAATGCTAGGGCATGCATCTGCCTTGGCTTGGAGTAGCTCGATAATCGGTGTGATAACGTGAAGAAATGTGGAATGGGAAGATGAATGTGGAACAGCTTTTCCACCATTCTCCTAGGACAGTACTGACATAAAGGACTTCAGATACGACTTATCTGACCTAGTATGTCCGAGCTGAGGAGAAGAGGTCGAGAGCCATCGCCCCTCATCATCAACCGTTGGTAGAATTGGGGCCTAACCTGCATCGTCATGTGGGATGGGGTGGGGTTGGGGTGGGTGGGTGGGTGGTGGGGGATGGGGTTGGTGTCTGGCATACTGATTTCCGAAGAAACATCGCTCTGGTTGCTTGTGCTAAGTAGCGTACCAGAGCCAAGTCCAGGCTCTGTGTCAGCACCAATGCAGGGCTTAAGCCAATTGAAGTGGATGACTGAGGTCAAGCCATCTCAGGCATGAAGCTGGTAGGTCATGCCTGACTTCCTACCTATCACTTGATAGGGGCCCTTCCATTTGTAACTTAATTTACTGGGCACATTTGTGGAGTGTCGGGAGTCGTGAACCCAGACTATCTTACCAGCCTCATATGGGTTCCTGTGTATTTGGCGGTCATGCCACATCTTTTGATGTTGATGTATGGTGGGAAAGGTGTCATGTACGAGCTCATGCACCTGTTCTATCTATTGGCGCATGGGTTCAATGTTTAGGGACAGTGAGTTTATTTCTCCTGATATCCTGGGCATGGCTACGTCCAAGGGTAAGGCTAACTCGTGGACTAACATTAATTTTGCATTGGTAAAACCGGTACTAGAATGGACAGAAGTTCAGTATGGCAGGAGTACATATGGGAGCCGAAGATCCCAATCCTGACAATCAAGGTGTGTTTCCTTAGTCAACATTAAATCTAACAAACGATTAAACCTTTCTACCATCCCGTCGCCATGCGGATGATAGGGTGTGGTGCGTGTTTTGACTATGTGGAATAATTTGCAAAGCTCAGTGATCAAACAGCTCTCAAAGTTGGTTCCTTGGTCAGAGTGTAATTCCTGTGTCATATCAAAATGGCAGCAGACATTGCTTGCGAGGACATCTGCAATGGTGGCTGGCTCTTGGTCTGGCAAAGCAAATGTTTCTACCCACTTCATAAAATAGTCCTGTATAACGATGATATATTTATTCTCCTCATCGGTCGTATTTAAGGGGCCGTGCACATCTATAGCCACTCATTCACGCAATGTGCCTACGATTTTCGTTTGTAATGGCGCCATGTGCTGCTTAGTTATAGAGCAGCGCTGGCAAGGGATGCATTTAGCCACCCTAGCCAAAACACTATCACGTACATTAATCCAATTGAATTGCGCCTTAATACGTTTGTTTGTACTGTCAATGAACAGGTGTCCTGCATTATCATGTAGTTGTTCAAGAACCATATGTTGGTATGATTTTGGGATAATGAGGCGATCGTTGATATACAGAAAGCTGCTGTGCAGTCGACTATCGGCATATCACTGATAATAATATTTAGCCAAAGTGGATAATGGGTTAATGGATTCTTTGAGAGGGCATAACCCCGCCCCCCCCCCGCCCCTCCTTGATCCACATGTAAATGTGTTGCATGTGTCGATCGTTTTTTGTGCATGTACAATCTTTTCCACCATTCAGTCCTCACGATGTAGTTCCGGAAATGTAGGAAAGGGATGTATGTCATATATGGTAGCTACAACTTCGGCATCATCATTCCCCTCGAGTCCTATTTGGCTCAAGGCATCAACATTTCCATGCAATTTGCCGGGCTGGTGGACGACGTTGAAGTTGTAGGCTTGCAGGGACTCCTGCCACCTCGCTATTTTGCTTTCATGATTTTTAAGGTGTTTAATCCAATGTAGCGAAGCATGGTCTGTACAGAGGGTAAACGGTCTTCCATACAGAAAATGTTTATAGTATTTAGCAAAATAAATGGCTTCCAATAACTCACATTTAGTCGTTGTGTAACGTTTTCTCAGTTTAGTTAAGCGTATGTGATCCATAGTCTAAAACTTGTTCGGTTCCATCTTCGGCAATTTGTGATAGAATGGTGCCAATAGCAAATGAAGAGGTGTCTTCATCGAGGATGAAGTCACGCTTAGGGTTAGGATGTGCAAAAATTGGCGAGGTTATTAGTTTAATGTTATTTAAAGGTTATCTAAAATAGTCTTAAATGAAAAATAATAACAAACTTACAATATTCCACGCGTATTTAGCATATTTTTATGCAATCTAATGGAATATGAAATGATTTTACATGTGGAGTGCCCTATCATTGAAATTGAATTGTGCATAAAAACTGTGCAACGTGGATGAGTTTTAGTTAAAATGTGTATGTTGCGACTCGTGAAATGGTGGAACAGCCATTCGATAAGAAAAGGACTTCCCCAGGTGCAAAGTAGGTCATAACGCTTAAACAAATCTCTCTTGCCAGCGACGAGTTTGTGAATGTTACGCTACATATTTTACTTCTCCTACTCGTGTTTTAGCGTGCTCTCATTTATCAACTTCTTGGTGACAGCTTGATATTGAATCATATGAAGATATATGTGCGCTAGAATAAGAAAATTCAACAATATATTTGTGATTGGAAGCGGAAAACAATCCCGTCATGGGACGTTCGGCCCAGTGCCAAATCGCCTTATGATGTTATTAATTAATCTGCGATGAAATCGCAGATTATTATCTTTACTCCGGATCTTTCTTATTATACTTATTATTATTATTATTAATCTGCGATGCAATCGCAGATTGTTATTTTTACTCAGGATCTTTCTTATTATACTTATTATTATTATTATTAATCTGCGATGCAATCGCAGATCGTTATTTTTACTCAGGATCTTTCTTATTATACTTATTATTAATCTGTGATGCAATCGCAGATTGTTATTTTTACTCAGGATCTTTCTTATTATACTTATTATTATTATTATTAATCTGCGATGCAATCGCAGATTGTTATTTTTACTCAGGATCTTTCTTATTATACTTATTATTATTATTATTAATCTGCGATGCAATCGCAGATCGTTATTTTTACTCAGGATCTTTCTTATTATACTTATTATTATTATTATTATTATTATTATTATTATTATTATTATTATTATTATTAATCTGCGATGCAATCGCAGATTGTTATTTTTACTCAGGATCTTTCTAATTATACTTATTATTATTAATCTGCGATGCAATCGCAGATCGTTATTTATTATACTTATTATTATTATTATTAATCTGCGATGCAATCGCAGATCGTTATTTTTACTCAGGATCTTTCTTATTATACTTATTATTATTATTATTATTATTATTACTATTATTATTATTATTATTATTAATCTGCGATGCAATCGCAGATTGTTATTTTTATTCAGGATCATTCTTATTATACTTATTATTATTAGTATTAATCTGCGATGCAATTGCAGATTGTTATTTTTACTCAGGATCTTTCTTATTATACTTATTATTATTATTATTATTATTATTATTATTATTATTATTATTATTATTATTATTAATCTGCGATGCAATCGCAGATTGTTATTTTTACTCAGGATCTTTCTTATTATTATTATTATTATTATTATTATTAATCTGCGATGCAATCGCAGATTGTTATTTTTACTCAGGATCTTTCTTATTATTATTATTAATCTGCGATGCAATCGCAGATTGTTATTACTACTCAGGATCTTTCTTATTATTATTAATCTGCGATGCAATCGCTGATTGTAATTTTTACTCAGGATCGTTCTTCTTATTATTATTATTATTATTAATCTGCGATGCAATCGCAGATTGTTATTTTTACTCAGGATCTTTCTTATTATACTTATTATTAATCTGCGATGCAATCGCAGATTGTTATTTTTACTCAGGATCTTTCTTATTATACTTATTATTAATCTGCGATGCAATCGCAGATTGTTATTTTTACTCAGGATCTTTCTTATTATTATTATTATTATTATTATTATTATTATTATTATTATTATTATTAATCTGCGATGCAATCGCAGATTGTTATTTTTACTCAGGATCTTTCTTATTATATTTATTAATCTGCGATGCAATCGCAGATTGTTATTTTTACTCAGGATCTTTCTTATTATTATTATTATTATTATTATTATTATTATTATTATTATTATTAATCTGCGATGCAATCGCAGATTGTTATTTTTACTCAGGATCTTTCTTATTATTATTATTATTAATCTGCGATGCAATCGCAGATTGTTATTTTTACTCAGGATCTTTCTTATTATTATTATTAATCTGCGATGCAATCGCAGATTGTTATTTTTACTCAGGATCTTTCTTATTAATCTGCGATGCAATCGCAGATTGTTATTTTTACTCAGGATCTTTCTTATTATTATTATTATTATTAATCTGCGATGCAATCGCAGATTGTTATTTTTACTCAGGATCTTTCTTATTATTATTATTATTATTATTATTATTATTATTATTATTATTATTATTATTATTATTATTATTATACTTATTCTGCCTAAAAAGTTTAGACCGCATCTCCTCCTAGAGTTTTCATCCGATCAACTCCAAACTTGGTCAACCTCAAGGGCCCATGCCACAATCGATGGCTATTACTTTTATTTTGGCTCCGCCCACTAGTTGTTGAGTTATCTGCCCTTGAGTGGGCAAAAACTCCCATAGGAAATGTATAGGGATTTCAAATGAATGTTTGAAGTGCTACTAAACCTAGAGTTTTGATCGGAGCACTCCCATACTTGGGAAGGATGTTGCCACTGATGATTATTTTTGAAAAAAATATTTTTTTCAAAATGGCCGCCATGAAAAAATTTTGGGCAAAAATACCAGTTTTCGTTTTTTGCAGAAATGAGCTCAGGATGACAATTAAAATAAAAAATTTTGAAAATTTTTTTTCGAAATATTTTTTTTTTTTAAAATGACGGCCAGGCGAACTTTTTGGGGTCAAAATTACCAACATTTTTTTTTGCAGAAATGAACTCGTGGTTGGAAAAAAAAATCTTTTGCAAATTTTTTTTTTCAAAATGCCCGCCAAAATGACTTTTGCTCCGATCGACTTGAAATTTGGTGAACTTCTATCTCTCATATTGACTTGATTTGGTATCAAATTTAAAGGTAATCCCACCAGAAGTTTTCGAGAAAATCAGCTTTTCGTTGCCGCATATCCCCATAGTAAAGCTATGGGAGCAATATTGGAACAGCGTTATCTCTCATAGTTTTCTTCCGATTCTCTTCAAACCTGGCGAGATTCTAGAACATTAAGAGATCTAATAAGTTTCCAATAAAAATGTTAATATCGCCATTGGGGTCAAGGTCATTCATGAGTAAAGCTTGCCAGTTTTCATGTTTGGCATAAGTTACCTGCACTACATCATCTTCAACAGGTAAAGGGAGGTAATTCACGACAAAAAAATTTATGAGCTTTCTGCATGAATTGCCTCCCCTTTACCGTTAATTCATTAATCTATCCTTTATTTGAGATTTAATGGCATTTTCCTTGATTTTGGTAAAAATTTTACTTCAGCAAATCAGGACACATTATTTTATACTTTAGGGTCTAGGCTATCGGTTTTCAAGAAATCAGCTTTTCCATACCCTGTGTAAAAGTATGGGAATTTCAACTATGGATCTTGGAACTGTGACAACGCAAACTTTTTATCAGATCAGCATCAGACATGTTCAATGTCCAATACTCCTTAATACCCAGTCATCGCAGATTTACAGTTACTTCAGTAAATGTTCTCTAGTTATTATTATTATTATACTTATTCTGCCTAAAAAGTTTAGACCGCATCTCCTCCTAGAGTTTTCATCCGATCAACTCCAAACTTGGTCAACCTCAAGGGCCCATGCCACAATCGATGGCTATTACTTTTATTTTGGCTCCGCCCACTAGCTTTTGAGTTATCTGCCCTTGAGTGGGCAAAAAGTCCCATAGGAAATGTATGGGGATGTTCAAAATTGATCTTTGAAGTGGTACTACAGCCAGAGTTTTGAACGGATCACTACCATACTTGCTGAGGATGTTACAACTGGCCATTTGTTTTTGAAAAATTAATTTTTTTCAAAATGGCCGCCAGACCTTTGACCCCACAATGCAAGGCAAAAACTCCCATAGGAAATGTATGGGGATTTCAAATGAATGTTTGAAGTACTACTACACCTAGAGTTTTGATCGGAGCACTCCCATACTTGGGTAGGATGTTGCCACTGATGATTATTTTTGAAAAAAATATTTTTTTCAAAATGGCCACCATGAAAAAATTTTGGGCAAAAATACCAGTTTTCGTTTTTTGCAGAAATGAGCTCAGGATGACAATTAAAATAAAAAATTTTGAAAATTTTTTTTCGAAATATTTTTTTTTTTAAAAATGACGGCCAGGCGAACTTTTTGGGGTCAAAATTACCAACATTTTTTTTTGCAGAAATGAACTCGTGGTTGGAAAAAAAAATCTTTTGCAAATTTTTTTTTTCAAAATGCCCGCCAAAATGACTTTTGCTCCGATCGACTTGAAATTTGGTGAACTTCTATCTCTCATATTGACTTGATTTGGTATCAAATTTAAAGGTAATCCCACCAGAAGTTTTCGAGAAAATCAGCTTTTCGTTGCCGCATATCCCCATAGTAAAGCTATGGGAGCAATATTGGAACAGCGTTATCTCTCATAGTTTTCTTCCGATTCTCTTCAAACCTGGCGAGATTCTAGAACATTAAGAGATCTAATAAGTTTCCAATAAAAATGTTAATATCGCCATTGGGGTCAAGGTCATTCATGAGTAAAGCTTGCCAGTTTTCATGTTTGGCATAAGTTACCTGCACTACATCATCTTCAACAGGTAAAGGGAGGTAATTCACGACAAAAAAATTTATGAGCTTTCTGCATGAATTGCCTCCCCTTTACCGTTAATTCATTAATCTATCCTTTATTTGAGATTTAATGGCATTTTCCTTGATTTTGGTAAAAATTTTACTTCAGCAAATCAGGACACATTATTTTATACTTTAGGGTCTAGGCTATCGGTTTTCAAGAAATCAGCTTTTCCATACCCTGTGTAAAAGTATGGGAATTTCAACTATGGATCTTGGAACTGTGACAACGCAAACTTTTTATCAGATCAGCATCAGACATGTTCAATGTCCAATACTCCTTAATACCCAGTCATCGCAGATTTACAGTTACTTCAGTAAATGTTCTCTAGTTATTATTATTATTATACTTATTCTGCCTAAAAAGTTTAGACCGCATCTCCTCCTAGAGTTTTCATCCGATCAACTCCAAACTTGGTCAACCTCAAGGGCCCATGCCACAATCGATGGCTAATACTTTTATTTTGGCTCCGCCCACTGGCTTTTGAGTTATCTGCCCTTGAGTGGGCAAAAAGTCCCATAGGAAATGTATGGGGATGTTCAAAATTGATCTTTGAAGTGGTACTACAGCCAGAGTTTTGAACGGATCACTACCATACTTGCTGAGGATGTTACAACTGGCCATTTGTTTTTGAAAAATTAATTTTTTTCAAAATGGCCGCCAGACCTTTGACCCCACAATGCAAGGCAAAAACTCCCATAGGAAATGTATGGGGATTTCAAATGAATGTTTGAAGTACTACTACACCTAGAGTTTTGATCGGAGCACTCCCATACTTGGGTAGGATGTTGCCACTGATGATTATTTTTGAAAAAAATATTTTTTTCAAAATGGCCACCATGAAAAAATTTTGGGCAAAAATACCAGTTTTCGTTTTTTGCAGAAATGAGCTCAGGATGACAATTAAAATAACAAATTTTGAAAGATTTTTTTCGAAAATTTTTTTTTGTTGAAAAATGACGGGCCAGGCGAACTTTTTGGGGTCAAAATTACCAAAAAATTTTTTTTGCAGAAATGAACTCGTGGTTGAAAAAAAAAAATGTTTTTCAAATTTTTTTTTCAAAATGGCCGCCAAAATGACTTTTGCTCCGATCGACTTGAAATTTGGTAAACTTCTATCTCTCATATTGCCTTGATTTGGTATCAAATTTAAAGTTGATCCGACCAACCGTTTTCGAGAAAATTAGCTTTTCGTTGCCGGATATCCCCATAGTAAAGATATGGGAGCAATATTGGAACAGTGTTATCTCTTATAGTTTTCTTCCAATTCTCTTCAAACCTGGCCAGATTCTAGAACATTTAGAGATCTAAAAAATTTCCATTGAAAATTTTAACATCTCCCTTGGGGTCAAGGTCATTCACCAGTAAAGCTTTCCAGTTTTCATGCTTGGCATACGTTACCTCCCTTGCATCATGAAACTTCAAAGATCATGTACGAAGAAACACCTTATTTCATCTCTTTATTAGAAGAGGCCTTATACTATTTGTTCATGGCCAGACATCGCAGATTTACAGTTACTTCAGTAAATGTTCTCTAGTTATTATTATACTTATTCTGCCTTCAAAAGTTTAGACCGCATCTCCTCCTAGAGTTTTCATCCGATCAACTCCAAACTTGGTCAACCTCAGGGGCCCATGCCACAATCGATGGCTATTACTGTTATTTTGGCTCCGCCCACTAGCTTTTGAGTTATCTGCCCTTGAGTTGGCAAAAACTCCCATAGGAAATGTATGGGGATGTTCAAAATTGATCTTTGAAGTGGTACTACAGCCAGAGTTTTGATCGGATCACTACCATACTTGCTGAGGATGTTACAACTGGCCATTTGGTTTTGAAAATTATTTTTTTTCAAAATGGCCGCCAGACCTTTGACCCCATAATGCATGGCAAAAACTCCCATAGGAAATGTATGGGGATTTCAAATGAATGTTTGAAGTGCTACTAAACCTAGAGTTTTGATCGGAGCACCCCCATACTTGGGTAGGATGTTGCCACTGATGATTATTTTTGAAAAAAATATTTTTTTCAAAATGGCCGCCATGGAAAATATTTTGGCAAAAATACGTTTTCGTTTTTTGCAGAAATGAACTCAGGGTGAAAAATTAAAAAAAAAAAAATTTTGTAAATTTTTTTTGCCCAAATATGGCGACCAAGCGCACCTTTTGTGGTCAAAGTGACCAAATTTCTTTTTGCAAAAATGAATTCGTGGTTGAAAAAAAAATCTTTTTCACATTTTTTTTCTCCAAAATGCCCGCCAAAATGAGTTTTGGTCCGATCAACTTGAAATTTGGTCAACTTCTAGCTCTCATAGTGAATTGATTTGGTCTCAAATTTAAAGCTGATCCGATCAAAGGTTTTCAAGAAAATCAGCTTTTTGTTGCCACATACCCCTATAGTAAACCTATGGGATCACTATTGGAACAGTGTTATCTCCTATAGTTTTCTTCCGATTCTCTTCAAACATTGCCAGATTCTAGAACATTGAGAGATCCAAAAAATTTCCAATGAAAATTTTAATATCTCCTGGGGGGTCAAGGTCATTCATGGGTAAAGCTTTCCAGATTTCATGTTTGGCATAAGTTACCTGCCTTTCATCATGCAACATCGAAGACACACCTTATTTCATCTCTTTATTGAAAGAGGCCTTATACTATTTCTTTATGGCCATACATCGCAGATTTACAGTTACTTCAGTAAATGTTCTCTAGTTTATGTTACACTTGTAATACGCTGGTGGCTTATTTTAAAGTGCAGGCGATTTCAGCGATTTTGCCTGATATTGTACACCCCTACGCCAGTTCCATAGCCCTATTCTATGTATTGGGTATAAAAATGTAGGATATACCTCTCATTCATGCGGTCAGTTGGTCAGTCGCTCATGCAGTCATCCAATCTGTCACTCATGCAGCCATCCAATCTGTCACTCATTTGGTCGGTCGGTCCGCTAGTCCGTCACTCATACAGTCATCCGATCTGTCACTCATGCACTCATAAGATCTGTCACTCATGCAGTTATCCAATCTGTCACTCATGCAGTCATCCGATATGTCACATATGCAGTCCATCAGTCTGTCACTGATGTGGTCCATCAGTCTGTCACTCATGCAGCCTTCCCATCTGTCACTCACACAGTCAACCGATCTGTCACTCATGCAGTCCATCAGTCTGTCCCTCATGACGTCATCCTATCTGTCACTCACGCAGTCATCCAATCTGTCACCCATCTAGTCATCTGATCTGTCACTCATGCAGTCACCCAATCTGCCATTCATGCGGTCGGTCGGTCACTCATGCAGTCATCCGATCTGTCACCCATACAGTCTTCTGATCTGTCACTCATGCAGTCCGTCAGTCTGTCACCCATGCAGTTATCCGATCTGAAATTCATGCAGTCATCCGATCTGTCACTCATGCAATCATCCAATCTGTCACTCATGTAGTCATCTGATCTGTCACTCATGCAGTCCATCAGTCTGTTCCTCATGAAGTCATCCTATCTGTCACGCACGCAGTCATCCAATCTGTCACTCATCTAGTCATCTGATCTGTCACTCATGCAGTCACCCAATCTGCCATTCATGCGGTCGGCCGGTCACTCATGCAGTCATCCGATCTGTCATCCATACAGTCTTCTGATCTGTCACTCATGCAGTCCGTCAGTCTGTCACCCATGCAGTTATCCGATCTGACATCTCGTGTTCCATTAAATATAGACCCTTTTGCACGAGATGAGATGCCTGCTGATTTCTATTGAATTTACCCAGCATGCTATGCTACCAAGCATGCAGCGCTACCCATCATGCAATTTCCTGACTCCATAATCGTTGTAACTATTGGACGCCATATTCGTTTAGTCTGTTGTCTGTATAGGTCAGGATTTCTCAAACAAAACCAACCCACCTGCACGTGCAAATAGTCAGTTGTCCTCCACCTCTGGAAGCGTAAGCATGCACGTAGTGCATACTATTCACGGCAGTACATTCGACGGCCTGCATTACAATACTGTTCAGCGCAACTGTGTCAATTTTCAGAAGAAAAACTTATATATATATTTTGACAATAATTTGCATGACAGTTATTGCTATCAATGACAGCAACAACATTCAGTAAAATTATTGTCAAAATAATAATTATTTAAAGCGATTACTACTTGGTAGAGATTTGATACTAATTG
>JAVVLW010001267.1:0-24000 GCA_034401795.1 Chaetoderma sp. LZ-2023a | reverse complement strand
ATCTCCTCCCAGTGGCTGCATATTGCGAGCTTGTGTTTGTGTAGGATTCCCTGGACATATGTGAACCAGCTTGATGATGAAATGTCCTTCATAGCTAATTGTCGGACAGCTATGTCATATTCTAAGGTGTCTCCTAATGCAATGATGTTCCGGAATAGACTTAGTGCACGCTGGTCAATGCAGGCCTTGATTGGTAGGATTCCCACCAGACCGTAAACAGCTACTGTGGTAGGGATTGCAGCTTTCTCATAGTGAATGTCTGAAACTGTTCCAAGCTTATTAGACTCTTAGACCTGTGTTCGGTTGTTCAGTCCTTACACATTACAACAGACCTTGATCCAGCTGCGCTGTCGAACTCCATGATGTCAATTTCTCGAAATGCGACATGCACACACTGGATAAGAAGAATGTCCCTCCTACATATGTACGTAAGTTAGGCTACATTCGACGAAATAAATCTTCGCATATAATGGCTGTCTATGTGGGGATCCTAGTAATCAATATATGATCAAGTGCGATGAATGCAAAGCTTGAATGCACTACGCATGTTCATGGCTGCCCCCCCCCCCCCGTACATTTTGTCAATTTTAACATCATCCACACGGAAATACACGTGTTTTGAATGTTCACGTATTACTGACAACGTTAAAGAGTTTCTAGCTTGGTATGTCGCAGAACATAGACGCACATATTACCACGATCTATCACAGCATTACATGGCATCATCTGGAAATAATATCCCTCCAGATGCTGACAACTCTATAAGTATCGTGCATCATGACACCCATAAGGATTCTCTGAATGCATCATCAGCATCCAATGTCTCACTGAGTGATGATGTGATCCCGGAACCACAGGTTTAACTCCTAAATTACAGGATATTGGTGTAACCACATGCAATAAAGAAAAACAGTCAACATTTAATAATGTTTAAATACTAAATGAAATTTTGGATGAAATACAACAAATGAAAAAGAATCACACTGCTCACACTGGCAACATTTCTGCCAACAAGGCAGGGGAACAGTTCACCCCATTAGCTATACCTGACAAAACCCGCTATGAAGGGTTGCCCATAAGGCATAGGCCCATAGGTCATGACCTACATGTGCCTGCATCTAACATGCCCAACCATGTGCCTGTACCTACTAAGATTGCGGAATCTAATACACCCAAACATATTATACAGCCTGGAATCAGGTCCTCCAGAGAAGTTCTCTCAAACCAAACTTGTCCTGATAGGCCTAACTCTGGGGTTCGACACTAAGGAAACTCAGTGGAAAATACATGTCAAATGAATGTATCAACACAACAGTTCGATCGTACAGTGGAGCATGTATAGATGACATTACAAACCGAGTAACTGACTTCCTTAGCCCAAATCACTTTGATGCTGTAGTCATACACGTCGGTAGTAATGATATACGTAGGCAATCCACCACTGACATGATATATGATTATGATGGTTTAATTGACCACATCAAGGCACTAGCACCTGGCATTACCATTAGCCTATCAGCTCTCTTGCCACGACCCACCAGCATATATGCCAATAGGAAAATTATGCAGTTCAATCACATGTTGCACTCCCTTGCCACATGGCATTCTGTAAATTTCATAGATCATAATAATCTCTTCTACCATCCAGATGGACGCATTATGCAAGAGCTTTTCCATGACCACATACACCCAAACTACGATGGTATGAGGTTATTGTCAAATAACATTATGAGTTGCGTAGAAAGCATATCTTATTCAACTGTAGCTCAAAGCAAACCATCAAAACCTAATAATTTTTTATCCACAGCCCCCAGGACGAGTGCGTTTGTTCAACCATGCTAAATATTAATCCTATAAATGCAACACAAACCAACACAACAGAGCGCATGTATTTTAATCAATCTAGAACAAAAACAAACAATAATGAATGTTCAAAGAACCAATTAAAATTATCCAATCGTTTTAAGATCCTTCCAGATTTATGCAACACTACAAATCCAGCCACTGATATGGATGCTGATGGAAATTGTAATGATAAACATAAAAACACAACAAATCAATCAAGATCAATAGCCAACAAAACAGAAACAAACAACAGTAACAAATCACTAAATAAGCACCGTCGCAAACCGTATATTACTAATGTTTTAGAAAAAGATTTCAAAATTATATTTACAAATGCTGACACTTTGAATGCAGATAAAATAAATGAGCTTAAGTTACGACTGGAACTTATGGACAGCAAACCAGCAATATTAGCTATCTCAGAAATCAAACCCAAGCATTTCCGATATGAAAGAGTATTAGCTGAATATAACATAAACGGCTATGATACTTTACCTTTGAACATATCTCAAGGGACAGAAGGCATGGGAATGATCATTTATATAAAATCATCATTGCCATACAAACTCATAGACACTGACTTAGAATTTTCTGAATTTATCAGCATTGGAATTGATTTGGGTGTTGGAAATAACCTGTTGTTCACATGCATTTATCGCAGCCCAAATTCAACATTAGAAAATAACAAAAATTTACAAATACTTTTAGGAGACCTAGTCAACAAGCCATTCTCCCACTGCATTATTGTTGGAGACTTCAACTTTCCATGCATCAATTGGGCCAATAACTCAACTACAAATGGGCCAGGCCATACAGAATATGAATTTATTGAGACTGTAAGAGATTACTTCTTGTACCAACATATTACAGAACCAACAAGATGGAGGGGAACAGATAGATCATCATGCATTGATCTACTATTTACAAATGAAGAGGGGATGGTATGTCAAATTGACATTGGCGCACCCCTTGGAAAAAGCGATCATGCACTAATAACCTTTAAGTTTAATGCTGAAGTGGCAGGCTTGCTAAAACCAAAAACAAGATATTTGTATGAGAAAGCCGATTATGAGAAAATGAAACAAATGCTTGATATGGATTGGGATGAGATGGTTGGAGGATAAGGAAGTAGACGATAAGTGGCACATTATTACATCAGAATTAAATTCGGCTATTCAGGAATGTGTACCACAAACATGTATTGAGAGAGATTTTACAAACTTCAACAAACACAAACTCCCATTCAGTCAGAAAATTTTGTACAAGATTCACCGCAAGCGTAGACTATGGGCAGAATATAAGCTAACAAGAAATGATACTGTGAGGATTAAATACAATAAAGTACGAAATCAAGTCCATCAGGAAACTAGAAAAATTGTTAAGTTACATGAGCAAAAAGTTACAGAAAAAATTAAAATAAACCCAAAGAAATTCTGGACATATGTTCAAACTAAGAATAAAACTAGATTGTCTATACTAGACTTATATACTGATAACAATAAGAAAAACCTTACTACTTCTAACCATGAAAAAGCAGATGCCATTGCAAATTTCTGTTCATCTGTATTCGTCTGCGAACCTGACGATATGCTACCAGGGCGTGAAAGACTATCTACCCCGCAGCAAAATATCTTACAAATAAAGCAAAATGATAGCAAAAAGAGTTTAGATAAATTAAAAATATCAACGTCACCAGGTCCTGATGGCATCCAACCGCGTATCCTAAAAGAACTTAGTAATACTTCAGCCCACCCGCTCAAAATATTTTTTCAAAACTCATTGAACTCCAGTAGATTACCAACACCATGGAAGCAGGCCAATATTACTCCTATATTTAAAAAGGGAGACAGAAAAGTCACAAGCAATTATAGGCCAATAAGTCTGACAAGTGTCGTCTGCAAAGTACTTGAAGGTTTAATTAGAGACAGTATCATCCAACCTCTTATAAGTAAGGGGTAAGGTTATCATCCAGCATATGAAAACGGAGGGTTTATTTAGTAGATGTCAATTTGGTTTCATCCCAAGTAGGTCCACCACACTGCAGTTATTGACGGTAGTGGATAAATGGTTACAAATATTGGATAGTGATGGTGGTGTGGTGGACGTTGCATATTTTGATTTTTGTAAAGGCATATGACAAGGTTCCCCATCGTAGACTTGTACATAAACTGAATCTATATAACATCAACCCACAGATTATTAAATGGATAGAAAGCTTCTTGTCACAGCGTAGCCAGAGGGTAATCATTAGTGATGAACCCTCTGAATGGAAATCAGTATTTAGCGGGATACCACAGGGATCAATTTTAGGACCATTGTTGTTTGTTTTATATATAAATGACATACCTAATGTGATAGCTAACAATAGTGAAATATACCTGTATGCGGATGACACAAAACATTTTCATGGCATAAAATCCAATGATGATGCTAACGAAATGCAACAAGATATATACTTGTTAAACGAATGGACCAGTAAATGGTTGCTCCAATTTAATGCTGATAAGTGTAAATCTATGCGCACTTGCAAAACCAATTTACAAATTCATAGCTATATTCTCGGTAAAGACACGTCCCCTATTAATCCAACCGAGGATGAAAAGGATATAGGTGTTATTATTGATGATAAACTATGTTTCGAGAAGCACATAATAGATAAAGTTAATAAAGCCAACTCCATTATGGGTGTAATAAGGCGCACATTTGTATCCCTTTACACAAACATATTTAGAACACTGTATGCATCATTGGTGCGGCCACATCTGGAATTTGCTAATCAGGTTTGGAGCCCCTATCTCAAGAAACATATAGAGCTGTTAGAAAATGTTCAGCGAAGGGCGACAAAAGGTGTCTCAGGACTATCAAAACCAAATTATGAGACTAGGCTCAGGGTCCTTAATATACCAACTCTTGCATACCGTAGAGTACGAGGAGACATTGTTGAAGCTTACAAAATTATAACCAAAAATATGATCCAGAAGTGTGCAACCTTTTTGAATTTCGATCAGACTCAAGAACCAGGGGGAACACAGGCTAAAACTATACAAATCCAGATCACGTTTAAACATACAAAAATACTCCTTTAAACATAGAATCGTGGACTTATGGAACAGTCTTCCGAACCATGTTATAGAAGCAACAACCATGATATCATTTGAAACAAAATTAGATAAACTATGGGATAACCAACCCATATACTATAACTATCTAGCTGGCAATATAAATCCCATTTTTTTTTACCAAATTGAAAAAGGAAATTAGGAATCTGTCATTACAGGCTTTTAGCCTTCTCAAAGAAATAGAATATGATTGATTGATTGATGATTTCATCATGTATAAATTAATATACTTTTTTAAGTTGTAAATTTGAATTAGGGGCTCGTGCCTCTCAATTTCACAACTTAAATTTTTTTATTAATTTATATGGAATGAAATCATTATATGTTAAGATTTATTTCGTTTTATTACATCTAGGCACATAACTTAAGCCTCTAAAAGTATAGAATTAAAAAAAAATTTATTTTCAGCATTCAGCATAAAATAAATAATCTTGAATCGTGACGTTAGACTACACGTGACGTTGTTGATTATGACGTCATATGATTGCTCGATAAACTGGATTCCTCTATTAGTTTGTGTACGCTCTTTGGATAAGATAGGCGCTCCTAGGATCAAAAGTCTGCCTCTGGGGCCCCACTAAATAATAATTATATATAATAAGGTGGAGTAAGGGAAAGAACTCTTTGGGGTTTATTGGGTTATTTCTGCCATTTGCTGTGATGTGTCCCCTGATGGTATGTTGCCAAATCCAGTGTCGTAGCCAGCATTGATTATATAGATGAGCATCTGATATGGGAGGACTTGGCAGACCGCTGGTGAAAGATAGCTTGAATAGGAAGCGGGAGGCTGACAGCGTTTCGCAGTTACTTTGATGCTGCTGGAATATTGCTGAAATTTTTGCTTCTACAAAATTTCTATTCGGGTCATAACAGTGTACAAGTGGAGTCGTTGGATGTGTATAAGTTGCTCATCATTGCGCGTCATTATAGAACTACAAGTGAGTTATCTGGATGAAGATTAGAGTTTTATATACAAAAAGCATGATGAGTTTATGTGTGTTTGTGTAGCAAAAACGTGTTTTGCAATAATATTGAGAATTTTTAATACTTTTGCTGTGGCGCGTGTGACTGGGTGTGTATACACTGGCGCTAGCAAGCGCTCAACTGCGTGCAGTGTGTGTGTGTGTGTGTGTGTGTGTGGGGTGCGTAGGGTTTGTGCGAAATAGAATTGTTCTCACCACAAACGATGAATTGTGAAAATGGCAATACTTCGGCAAATAAACAGCTGAAGGAGACATTGGAGATATGCAACGCGTACATTTTCTATTTAAATTAAATTGCATTTTCAATTTTTCATTTTCTAAATTAGGCCTAGAAATAAATGACTGAAAAATGTTGTCGAAATCCACACGCAATTAAATAGATAAGTTATAACATCAATGAGCTGCTTCTATGCAGTTGTCATGTCCCCGACTTTCGCAGGGATTGCGTGTGTAAGCAGGTAATTTATAGTTTCGAGTTCCGCGAATTGTTGTAATTTCCACATCAGTCCACATTAATTAATTTTTTTTCTTCATATATAAGCTCAAGAGTTCTACTTTATCGGTGTATTTGCAGGTCAATAGCAGCAGCAGTAGACGCGCAAACGGACAACGGCCAGTTAGATAGAGAATCTCTCTAAATATGCTACGTGGTGTAATTTTCCTAATTAATAAACTCGCGTGTCCCGGGGAAATAGTTAGCGACAGAGCGTTGAGAGGCTGTCTTCAGCGACCTCAGTGAGCGTCAATCACTGTCCCAATCGATTGATTGAGAATATAGAACCTACTACGGTCAGCTATCTATATGCATCTTTACTGGTCATTCTGACTGATTCAAAGCAACATATGTCACTCGGCGCTATTCTTCCGGGTGGTATTTCTCAATATTTCTTTAATATCTCATCGTTAAATTATGTTATTATTTAACCGTCGTCCAGTGGGTGGGCTTTAGATGTAGTACACCGTCGTAAATTTAGTGGTGTGCAGGAAATATAATTACTGCAGACCGAGAACATGTCACGACCAAAAGCTAACATTATTAAGCCTTTAAAACGACCAAGAGGCCAAACACCTGTAGCAGGAATTAACGCGAGTACTCGGAGCTATGACGACAGTGATGATGAAAGGCTTGACCTGAGAATTGACCAACTTCCTATGAAAGCGGCACCACGATGGTTCGTGTACTCTTTGACGTTTTTCGGAGCTTTGGGCGGGTTTCTGTTTGGTTACGACACTGGTGTAATATCGGGAGCCATGATCCTTCTCAGAAACCACTTTCTCTTGTCATCTGTCTGGCAGGAGCTGGTTGTCTCCGTAACCATCGCTGCTGCGGCTGTGTTTGCTGCTATAGGAGGAAGTATAAATGACAGGTAAGATAAAAGAGTATAACCCTTTCACAGACACCGGAAAAAAAGTAAATTCTTTTAGTCAAATTAATTTCAATATATTCAACAGTTTTCCTGGGTAGGGTTGCCTTGAATATGAGATATGGGTTTGTCATTGGTGAAAGGTTAACCTGTATACTCCTGGATAGTTATCATTAGTTCAAATTAACCCTTATACTCCTGAATTGTTAACCAATTATATCTAACCCTTATACTCCTGAATTATTAACCCATTATAACTAACCCTTATACTCCTGAATTGTTAACTTTCTTTCAAATTAACCCTTATATTCCTGAATTGTTAACTTTCATTACAATCAACCTGTATACTCCTAAATTGTTAACTTTCAATTTTAACCCTTTACTCCTGAATTGGTAACTTTCAGTTAAATTAACCCTTATACTTCTGACTCCTGAAATGTTAACTTTCGTTCAAATGAACCCCTATACTCTTGGAGTGTTAGCATTCATTGTAATGAAAGCTAACAATCCAAGAGTATAAGAATTAACCCGTATACTCCTGAATTGTTAACATTCAGTCAAATTAACCCTTATGATCCTGAATTGTTAACTTTTATTACAATTAACCAGAATTTTTAACTTTTATTACAATTAACCCGTACTCTAATAAATTGTCAATTTTCAGTGCAATTAACCCTTATACTCATGAATTGTTTTCGGGGTCAGGGGTATATGGGAGAGAGGGCCAAAAAGAAATTGGGACTGGTTTTGTCCTCTGGCGCCAGTATTGGGTATGGGAAGGGGGGGGGGGGGGAGGGTGTGTGTGTGTGGGGAGTGCGCCAAAAGGCTAATTTGTACCCAGGTACCAGACACCATCACTACACCACTGATTGTTGACTTTCGTTACAATTAACCCTTATACTCCTGAACTGTTAACTTGACTTCAAATTAACGTGAATTGCTAGCTTTTGTGAAGATAAAACCTTATACTCCTGAAACTTTTTTTAAATTAAGATTAACACCTATGCTGCTGTATTATTAGCTTTCATTACACATTTATACTGAAACATTACATTTATGCTGAAAATGGCTATTTTTCAAAATTACCAATTATACCGCTGAATTGCTGCTAGCCTTCCTTATCATACCTACTATACTGTCCTAAATGGACATAAGCTTTTAAACTTTCATTAACCCTTTAACACTCGGCTAAGAAGGGCTTTTGCAGTGGTCTTGATTGATGTCCATTTGCAGACCAAGAGAAGACTGTTTTTGGAAATTTAGAACTGGAATGACTGGCTCGATAGTGGTAAATTAAAAAAAAATTATCTCTTGATCTGCAAATAGACAATATCGAGGAAAAGAGCGAAATTTTCTTGAACAAATTTGAGGCATAAAGGGTTTAGACTGGCCTTTATGCTGCTCCATGCTTTCGACAACCCTTACCACTGATGTAAATATTCTATCTTTTAACATGTTAATAGCAAAGAATCTGTTGTACCTTTTCAACAATTTTGGTGGACGATGTTGCTGTCTTCGACAGTACCAGCTGTCTTCAACAGCACCATCTTCAACCAAATTTGTTGAAAAATGCACACCATCTTTTAATTTAATTTGAATATTTCAAAATCTGACATCAGCATGGTAAGGGTTAAGATTACTCCTAAATTGTTAACTTTCATCACAATGAATGAATCCGGTTTTAGCTATGCCCCGCCCATCTCTAACTAAGCTCAACCCATGCTTTTGCCCATTTTGGGATCGATCGAACCCTGAACTCCCTGAATCTCACTTAAGAACTATACACGTAAACTGTTGAATATTTTGAAACTAATTTGACTGGGTGCTGTTGCTGCCATACAACAGAATGTGACAGACTATTAAGGATTTATGGTTGACTTAATAGCTCATTCATGACATAATTCATTAATACGTCAACCTACATGTGACATAGTTGATTATGACGTGATCTGATTGATCGAAGGACTGGATTCTTCTATTAACCCTTTTGCTCTGAATTATTAACATTCAATAAGATTAACCCCTATACCGCTGAACTGTTTACTTTCAATACAATTGACCCGTATACAGCTGAATTGTGTGCTTTTATAAGATTAAATATTTAGAAATTCTGAAGTATTGCGAGTTAGGTGAGCTTATACAATCACGCTTTGTCTGTCTGTCTGTCAGTCATCTATCTTTCTCTCTGTCATCTGTCTGTCAACAATGGTGGCACGTTTTGCAATGTTTTGATGGATTGAAACCAAATTGGGCAGCTATGTTCCTTTTGGCAATATATACTTGGGCTATGAAGATGAAGTGGCCACACCCTCAAATAACACAGTTATGGCTCTTGCTATATTTTCAAAGTAGGAAGCCTCTTGGTAAAATACATTTGTGGAACATTTCATCATTTATTGCTAGATTAAAACCAAACTTGGCATATATGATAATGTTCCTTTATTAGGCAAAATCTATTTGAGCTGCAAATATGAAGTGGCCATGCTTTTAAGCAAGGGACATAACTCTGGTTCATTAAGGCGCTTTTAAGTATTGAACCCTCAATTGTTGATGGATTAAAGCCAATTTTATCAGATATGTTTCGTCAGTCAAGATCTGTTTGCGCTATGAATATGAAGAGGCCACAGTATGAAACAAGAACCATAACTCTTGTTCTTTAAGGTACATGTTTAAATATTAAACCGTATGAGGAAAATACCTCTGTGCCGTGTTTCATCAATTGTTAATGGATTAAAACAAGATTTGGCAGAAATGTTCCTTTAGCACACTTTAACCATTTGACAGTAGTGTCAGGGATGGCTGTCCCATTTATCAATTGTACTTTTCCTATTGGTCAATAATGTCAAGGATGCGATTATTCTTGTATTTCTTCAAACAATTCTTTTACTGTGACCATTAGCCCTTTTGTAAATATCAGCGTTGGGACACTTGAACCATTGGTTGATAGTGTCGGGGATGGCTGCCCCATCGGATAATGGTACATTTTTCATTGGTCAGCAGTGTCAAAGACACCAATATTTTTACAATTCCCACTAAGATTTTTGCTTTTGACCATTGCCCCATTGGTAAATGGCATCTCTTAGTATACTTGCAACATTTGACAATGATATTAGAGATGGCTTCCCTACTGATCAATGTTACATTTCCTGTTGGTCAATAATGTCAAGGACGCCAATATCCTTGCATTTCCTCATTCAAATTTTCTACATTGACCATTGTCCCATTGGTCAATGTCATCTGTTGGGACACCTGAGCCATTGGTCAATAGTAACATGGATGGCTGCGCCATTAGCCAATGGTACATTTCCCATTGGTAAGGAGTGTCGACTGTCAAGGACACCAATATTTTTGTCTCCTCTGCGAAGCAGAAAGCAAGGCATATGTATCACTAATCCGGCAATGATGGCAGCAGCAACGGCATCAACAATGCAAAGCTTCTCAGCTTCAGGATGAGTTATTCCTATTGCAACTAAACTTGGCTATGTGGTTGTCTATGCTATTAGAAAGCAGCATGATGATAATGCGGTCAATGGTCAAGGTCACTATGACATGGACAATAAACTTCGAAACATTGTTATGTATAATGCTAGGAAGTAGCATGCTGACACTGAAGTCACAACATAAAAGGTCAAGGTCATTCTGACCTCTACAAAACTTTGTTATTTTTCAATGTTAATTTTTTTTTTTGGCGTAGCAAATCTTATCAGGTTATATCAGGATTGCTTAACCCTAATAGCATACAACTTGGGTACATGGTTGCTTACGCCAAGAGGATACATGATGGTGACATGGAGGTCACAAGGTCAAAGGTCAAGGTCATTCTGACCTTGCTATTTCACCTCTACTTTTTTAACTTTAAATTTGTCCTTTTAGCACATCATATACGTTTATATTTCAGAATTACTTAACATTACCAGAACTAATCTTGAACACATGGTCCCCTATAAAATAAGGAAGCTGCATGCTGATAGTGACATCACTAGATCCAAGGTCAAGGTCATCACAGCCTTGATATTTGACCTCTGTCATGTCTGTATTTCCAATGTTAATTCTTTTTGTTTGCCTATGTTTTAGGATTGCTTAATCCTACTGGAACCAAACTTGAGAATATACTGTTATAATGTATTCATATACCATACCGAGGCAGCATGATCATAGTGAGCTCATTAGGACAAAGGTCAAGGCTAGTCTAATATTGCTAGTTGACCATTGCTTTTTCAACCTTAATTTTCTCCACTCAGTAAACCATTTATATTTAAGGATTGGTTAATCCTATTGGAACTAATCTTGAATACATGATTACTTATAATATTAGGAAGCAGCATAATAACATTGATATCACAAGGTCAAAGGTCAAGGTCACTGTGACAAACAGGAGACGGGTGAGACATGTAATTCTGTGGAATTCTTGTTACATTTCCCGCTCAAAGTTTGGCTTGTTACCATTGCCCCATTGTTAAATGACATCTGTTTGTCCACTTAAACCATTGTTCAATAGTGTCATGGATGGCCCACTGATTAATGTCACTTTTCCTGTTTCTCAATAATGTCATATTTTTTACTTTGACCATTTTCCCATTGGTAAATTGCATCTGTTGATCCACTTGAACCATTTGAAATTAGTGTCAGGGATGGCTGCCCCATTGATCAATGGTACTTTTTATATTGGTCAATAATGTCAAGAATGCCAATATTCTTGTATTTCCTCTCTAAGTCTTTGCCTGTGACCATTACCCCATTTGTAAATGGCATCTGTATGTGTTCATCATGAGCCAATGGAGCTTTCTATGGTGGCTAATAGTGTCAGGCATAGAGACTTTGTTTTTCCCGCACAAATGTTCATATTTTCTGCCCTCTTGACCCATTGATCATTGACATCAGTTAGGGGAGAGCGGGGATTGCTCAGACAGGTCTCACAAAAATCATCATACTCATTAATCAACTGAGTAAATGGATTTTAAAATTGTATCCCGGTAAAGCTTAACATGTTGATTCACAGTATACAATTATGTTATCAAACTTCTGCCTGTCTTAGGGATCAGTATAATAGTACTTGGGTTTTTGTAAGCTTCTAAATTGTCCGACAATCACTGATGGTAGGGGTGTTTTGGACAAGCTGTGGTGTACTTCCAGACAGAATCCATTTTGCAGTCAAATTGAATGTTATTCTCATTACAGAAAAATCACAAAGATTATTGGACAATTAATAGTCAGGATTTATCTGAGATACTGTTGAGTCATTGATTCTGAAGGCAGAAAGAAACGGAGTACGTTTGTCCATTGGTTCCAAGTGATTTTAGCAAGCTCTACACTTCAGTTCATTTCTGATATGATGTCTGAGATCGATGTTGTTAGCTAATCATGGGGTTAAATGTAATATATTGGAACTTCTGAGAGGAGTTATTAGCTAGAAAAAAATTGTTAACACCTGACGCTGATCTTAGTTTTGATTGAGTCCAGGATGCCAGGCCTAACTAGTCTGTGTTTTATATATAACACTTGAGGTTTGGTCATTAGATGAGTTGTATGGATCATCCCTTTGTATGAACCCTTGCCGCTCCACCCACAAGGTTTATATACATGTGCCTTGAACATCCTTTACTATGTAACACTATGCTTAATTCAACATATACAATGTGTGACTATGCCTGAAATACTAATGCTAATATAATGTTGCATTCCATGAACTGGTCAATGGACCTTTCCCGTTTTAGCTATTCCCTGCCCATCTCTAAGCTAAGCTCCACCCACAGCTCACTTGTGTTGGTATCGATCGATCCATGAACTCCCTTACTATCAATTTCCAGAAAACTATAAAGGTAAGCGCTTGAATATTTTGAAACTTCAAAGGTCCATTACATCAGAAGTGCAAAAAACAGGAAGCATTTATGTAACCAATTACCTATCCAAACAAATGCCACATTCCAGGTAATTTACAATGTGCCATTTCGGATTGATTGTTGACAGTATATTCAGCCAATCACAGAATTTGTAACATGTGAGGTTTGGGCAGTGGGGGGGGGGTGTCTGAACTATCCCTGTGTCAGACCTATCCTCTCTCCCCTACGCTTTCCTTTTTGACAACTGCTGCTTGTGTCTCGATGGTCAATAGTGTAAATGATACTTGATTTGTTGGTCATGAGTATCAGGGATGATTGTCTCATTTGTCAATGATGCCAAGGACCCTTGTCCATTTGTCCATGCCATCAGTTGCGCTAGGCACATTGACCAAGTGTGTTTGATCCATTGGCCAATTATGTCTGACACTTGCCTCATTGGTCAATAATGTCAGGAACCTGTGCTCTTGTTGGTCAGTAGCATCAGCTATGCTTACCATGTTGGTAAATTGTGTCAATGATACCTGACTCATTGCCCAGTAAACCAAGGACCATGGTTCCATTGGTCAGTTGCATCAGTTACCCTTTTCCCATTGACAAATTGTCCCTGTCCCATTGATTAATAGTGTCATTAGAATTTATACTTATACTCGGAAATTGTTAACTTTCATTGAGATTATACATTATAAGTGCTATGGAACCGCTAGCTTTCATGAAGATTGACTCTTAAACTATTGAACTGCTAGCTTTCATTAAGATTAACTCTTAAACTATTGAACTGCAAGCTTTCATTACTAGCTACGGGTAACTCTTATACTATGAAACTGCTGGCTTTCATTAAGGTTATCCATTATACTGCTGAATTGCTATTTTTAGCTCACCTGGCCAAAGTGAGCTTATACCATGGCGACCATCCATCGTCTGTCCGGTGTCCGGCCATCAACCTTTGTTTAAAAACGCGACTTCATTAACCGCTTGACGGATTTCAAGCTAATTTGGCATGAATGATCCTATATGGGTAGGTTTTAGAACTTGTATACAGAATTGTGATTAGTCAATTTTTTCAGTGGCCATCTTGAATTTTCCGAAAAATGTTGGGAAATCATTTAGAACACTACTCATTAACTGCTTGGGCAATTTCAACCAGACTTAGCTAGGAGGATAGTACGCTGGTATGTTTCAGAACTTGTATACAGAATTTTGATTAAAATCACTTAAAAGCCTACTCCTCATTAACTGCTTGAGCAATTTCAACCAGACTTGGTTGGAAGAACCCTAAAATGGTATGCTTCAGAGTTTGAGCACAGAATTTTGATTGGTCAATTTGTTCGGTGGCCATCTTATATATTCCGAAAAGTTGCTGAAATTCGTTTAAAATGCTACTCCTCAGTAACTGCTTGGGAGATTTCAACCAGACTGGCTGGAATGAGCCTAGAGCAGTAGGCTTCAGAATTTGTGTGCAGAATTTTGATTGGTTAATTTTTCTGACGGCCATCTTGAATTTTCTAAACATTTTGGGAAATCAGTTAAAAGGCTACTCATAATTAACCGTTTGGCCGATTTCAACCAAACTCAACTGGAAGAACCCGTTCTTCAGAACGTGTTTACAGAATTTTGACAGCTTGATTTTGATGGTGGCCCTCTTGGGTTTTCCAAAAATTGGAATGTTCACTGTTACTCCTCATTAATCGCTTGGGCAATTTCACCCAAATTTGTCTGGAAGGATACTATTGTGGCAGCCATCTCTGATTTTCTGAAAGTATTCCGGAACCATTTAAAAATGGTACTCCTTCGATCAATAGCCCAATGTCAACAAAACTTGGATGGAGCAATCCTATGACAGTAGGCTTCAACGTATTAAATGACAATCTTGATTGGTCAACATTTTGGTGGCCATCTTGGATTTTCCGAAAATCATCCATCAGGTCTATTTAAATACAAATGGTTTAAATGGCAATGGTCCAGGTGAGCGCCACAGGCCCTTGGGGCTCTTGTTATTAAGATTAGCCAATTATCCTATTAATTACTAGTTTCCATTCATCTTATTATTCAACTACGATGATGATGGTAGTGGTGGTGGTGGTGGTTGTGGTGGTGAGATTGATGATGACGGTGATTGCAGTAATGACGATGATAATGGTCTTGATGATGGCAGTGATGATGATGATAATGAAGTGGATGGTGGTGGTTGTGGTAGTGGCGATGATGAAGACAATGAGGAAGATGATGATGGTGATGATGATGATGATTAAATGATGTAGTATGTTTATTCTTTGTATGCACGTTCCATGGTTATCTACGTGTGCTTATGATCTTGTATCGTTAATGCTTGTATCCAGGGTGGGTCGTCGGCCGGTGATTATGATGGCTAGCCTGGTGTTCACTGCCGGTGCCCTGTGTATGGCTCTATGTCAAGACAAGTATCTTCTGTTGACAGGCAGAATTATTGTTGGTGCTGGAATAGGTAAGAGTTTTCATATTTTGTGAAATAATGTGCAGTTGCAGCAAAGGTACACACTCATACCTGCATACACATGCATGCATTTGCGGGACTGCACACACGCATGGGCATGCACGCACACACACACACACACGCACGCACACACACTAAGATTATGTGTTTTAGTGATAAGGATGACAAAAGCAGAATATTCATGAATGTTTAACAGTTTTGTATGAGTATTGATGATTAGCCCTTTAACCCTCAAATTTAATCAAGAAGATTTTTAATTTTCTCGCATATAATGTCCATTATCATATTATTATGTACAGGAGATTATTTTTTTTAATTTATCACTGGAATGACTAACTGAGCAGTTATCGAGCCTGGCTTTGTTATTGAGTCAGTCATTCCTGTGGTAAATTTTTTAATGTAGTCTTCTCATCTGTGAATGGACCTTTCTTAAGACAACTGCAGAAGCCATTTTGTGCTGGCTTGAGTCTTAGAGGGTTACCTTATCTACATCTAATCACTGAACATGTCTGATTTCTAGAAGTCTCTGCACTTCTATTAATCATTAGAGGGTTACCTTATCTACATCTAATCACTGAACATGTCTGATTTCTAGAAGTCTCTGCACTTCTATTAATCATTAGAGGGTTACCTTATCTACATCTAATCACTGAACATGCCTGATTTCTAGAAGTGTCTGCACATCTATTAATCATTAGAGGGTTACCTTCTCTACATCTAATCACTGAACATGTCTGATTTCTAGAAGTCTCTGCACTTCTATTAATCATTAGAGGGTTACCGTATCTACATCTAATCACTGAACATGCCTGATTTCTAGAAGTCTCTGCACTTATATTAATCATTAGAGGGTTACCTTATCTACATCTAATCACTGAACATGTCTGATTGCTAGAAGTCTCTGCACTTCTATTAATCATTTATGAGCATGAGTTGAAAAGAAAATGTATTTTTTGTTTAGTAAATATACAGTTGCAGGCTAAGAGAAGACAATTTTTGAAATTTTAAATAATTAGAGTTTATGAGTTTATGATGCGAGGAAACAACCCGATCCATGGTAGAGTAATGGTCAAGCCAGTCAAATATAGCCTTGCATTGCATGCACTTGGATTGAGAAATGTCCACCCCTACCAAAAATCAGTCCTTTTTAAGTCCCTTAAGTAAACTAAAGACTAAGTTTTCTCTTGGCCTGCAAATTGGCATGCCTCAAAGCCATCATAGAAGCTGTTTCTTACTGACATGGTCATAAAACAGTTAGACATATTGCATAGCCCAACTGTTGATGGTGTACAATGTATATAGACACTCATTCTACTAGTAAGTTTTAAAGACTATTAATCTTCTCTTGGAATGCAAATGGACATCCCTCAAAACCACTGCAGGGGATGGTTTTTGTTGGCTTGACCATTTTAAAAAGGGTCAACTTATCCCGATGACCTCCACATTCAGAAGTGTTCTAACTGTGTTGGTTGGTTAATAAGATTCAATGGTGATATCCTTCAAGATTTTAGCGTATTGATCATTGCCGTCTTTCGCCTGTGATTTGTGATTCAGTCATTCAGATCAGTGAAGCACATGTACATGTGAAATCTTGTCCGGCCAAATCAATAAAGTTACCCTGGAACTTAGATCCCACCTTCCTATCGTGTTACCTTTGAAGCTTACACCATCCATACTTGTGAGTCGCAACCTTTCAGCAGTATGCCATCCGTGTTCAATGAAGCATAATTATTCTACTCTCTATCCTTATTATAGTGTGTATATTACCGTGCCTTCACTGAATAAACCAGTCATGCATTAAACGCAATAAAACCTTTGCGGTGTATATGTATTCTTGAGGTAATGCACTCATGGAAAGTTGTTGGCTAATACAGTCAAAGCTGTCTAAAGCAACCACCTTATCAAGCACCAATAAGCGGTCACTGAATGCAGATAGCGGTCACTAAAGCTTCTGCAGTGAAGTTGAGAAATGTCCATTTGCAGACCAAGCGAAGACTATTTTGAAAATTTACCATTGGAATGACTGGCTCAATAACCAAGAAAATTTAAATTTCTTGAGTAAATTCGAGGGTTAAAGTACTAAGTGATGACATACATCCAGATTTACCTTAATTGTTAACCCTTTAACCCTCATATCAGTCAAAAACGGCTTCTGCAGTGGTCTTGAGAAATGTCCATTTGCAGACCAAGAGAAGACTATTTTTGAAAATTTATCACTGGAATGACTGGCTCGATAACCAAGCCAGTCATTCCAGTGGTAAATTTTCAAGAATAATCTCTTGGTCTGCAAATGGACAATTTCTATGAGAAAATTTGAATTTTCTTGAACAAATTCAAGGGTGTAAGGGTTAAACGTTAGCAACAAATGATGGCATTATAAACACATCAATAACTATGCCAAAATAAAAAGCAAATTACATACTTCAGGATTCCTATGCTAGTGTATGATGTCAGACTTAACCTTGAACCCTCAAATTTGTTCAAGAACATTTAAATTTTCTCATAAAAAACTGCCCATTTGCAGACTAAAAGTAGATTTTTTACCATTGGAATGACTGGTTCGGTTATCAAAATTTCAAAAATAGTCTTCTGGTTTTGCAAAAGAACATTTCCCAAGAACACTGAAGAATCCATTTTTGGATGTATTGAGTGTTAAAGGGTTAACAAGCCTATGTCAGTCGCTCATCATTGAGCATTGCTTTATGGGTTAAAAGATGGCATTTAGCTATGGTCTTATGACCACCTGTCTTAAAGAACCACCTGTTTTTGTTCCGCACAATGCAGGTGGTTTCTTAAGCAGGTTTGAGTGATTCATGAATCAACGATCTGTGTCAGTGAAGACTGTACATTATAATCGAAGAGTCAAATGTGTATGAGGGCAGTGGATATAAATGTAGAACTCTTGTATGTTCTTCTTCTTCTTTTCGTTAACTGATCATACCGCCAGTCCTGTAAGTGACTATCGACATGATCATAAGCGTTAAGTGCATGGATCCATGGTTTATTAGAGTGCGCCGTGCGGCCTGCAACCTCCGTCTTCAGCACTCGAGGTTTCTGTCAGGGTTACCTCACCCTTACCTCCTTTAGTCGCCTCTTACGACACGCAGAGGATACGGAAGGTGTATTCTAAGCCCCACCTACAGGGCAAACTCTTGTATGTGAAAGCAGCGAATATTAATGTAAGACTCTTGTATGAAACTTCAAGGCAGTGAATATCAGTACAAGTTTGGCGTTTGAAGGCAGTGACTTTCAATACAAGTCTTGTGTCTGAAGGCAGTGACTTTCAATACAAGTCTTGTGTCTGAAGGTAGTGAATATCAATACAAGTCTGGTGTCTGAAGGCAGTGACTTTCAATACAAGTCTGGTGTCTGAAGGCAGTGAATATCAATACAAGTCTGGTGTCTGAAGGCAGTGAATATCAATACAAGGCTTGTGTCTGAAGGCAGTGACTTTCAATACAAGTCTGGTGTCTGAAGGCAGTGAATATCAATACAAGTCTGGTGTCTGAAGGCAGTGAATATCAATACAAGTCTGGTGTCTGAAGGCAGTGAATATCAATACAAGGCTTGTGTCTGAAGGCAGTGACGTTCATCAATACAAGTCTGGTGTCTGAAGGCAGTGGATATCAATACAAGGCTTGTGTCTGAAGGCAGTGACTTTCATCAATACAAGTCTGGTGTCTGAAGGCAGTGAATATCAATACAAGTCTTGTGTCTGAAGGCAGTGCATATCAATACAGGAGTCTTGTATGTGAAGACAGAGGATATCGATACAAGAGTGTTGTGTCAGAAGACAGTGAATATCAATACAAGTCTTGTGTCTGAAAGAAGTGAATATCAATACAGGAGTCTTGTATGTGAAGACAGAGGATATCAATACAAGTCTTGTGTCTGAAGGCAGTGAATATCAATACAAGTCTGGTGTCTGAAGGCAGTGAATATCAACACAAGTCTTGTGTTTGAAGGCAGTGAATATCAATACAGGGGTCTTGTATGTGAAGACAGAGGATATCGATACAGGAGTGGTGTGTCAGAAGACTGAATATCAATACAAGTCTTGTGTCTGAAGGCAGTGAATATCAATGCAGGATTCTTGTATGTGAAGACAGAGGATATTGATACAAGAGTGTCTGAAGGCAGTGAATATCAATACAGGAGTCTTGTATGTGAAGACAGTGAATATCAATACAAGTCTGGTGTCTGAAGGCAGTGAATATCAATACAAGTCTTGTGTCTGAAGGTAGTGCATATCAATACAGGAGTCTTGTATGTGAAGACAGAGGATATCGATACAGGAGTGGTGTGTCAGAAGACGGTGAATATCAATACAAGTCTTGTGTCTGAAGGCAGTGAATATCAATACAGGATTCTTGTATGTGAAGACAGAGGATATCGATACAAGAGTGTCTGAAGGCAGTGAATATCAATACATGAGTCTTGTATGTACAGACAGAGGATATCAATACAAGAGAGTTGTGTCAGAACACGGTGGATATCAATACATGAGTGTTGTATGTGAAGACAGAGGATATTGATACAAGAGTGTTGTGTCAGAAGACAGTGGATATCAATACAAGAGTCTTGTATGTAAAGGCTGTGAATATCAATCTAAGAGTCTTGTGTCTGAAGGCAGTGAATATCAATACAAGAGTCTTGTATGTGAAAGATAGTGGATATCAATACAAGTCTTCTGTCTGAAAGGCATTGAATATCAAAGTATAGAGTCTTGTGTCTGAAAGCAGTGGATATCAATACAAGAGTCTTGTGTGTGACCGCAGTGAATATCAATACAAGTCTTCTGTCTGAAAAGCATTGAATATCAATAGAAGAGTCTTGTGACTGAAGGCAGTGGATATCAATCTAAGAGTCTTGTATATTAAGGCAGCCGATATCGATGTAAGTGTCTTGTGTGTGAAGGCACTGAATATCAATCTAAGAGTCTTGTATATTAAGGCAGCCGATATCAATGTAAGTGTCTTGTGTGTGAAGACACTGAATATCAATCTAAGAGTCTTGTATGTGAAGGCAGCAGATGTCAATGTAAGTGTACTATGTGTGAAGGCACTGAATATCAATCTAAAGTGCATCCCACACTGAGGCAGCATGTCAGTAGCCCTGTAGCAGCACATCGACAGTGAGGCAGCATTTATGCCCACACTGGTGCAGCAAGTCAAGGCAGCAGAATAAAAAAAAATGCGAGAAAATGTAATAGCAGTAGTAGTAGTAGTAGTAGCAGTAGCAGCAGCAGCAGCAGCAGCAGCAGCAGTAGTAAGATGATTGCTTTTGGAAATCATGATCAATTTTTAAGAAGCATTAGGATTTTACCATGTATCGAGTTGTAAAAATGTTCTTCTGAATATTTTGAAATTGATCCGACTGCCTGGCACAGCAATGGCTTCCATTAAAACCAACTACAAAACACTCAACATATTTCCATATTGTAGCTGTGAAATTGAGATACGGAACATCTGGGGTGAAATGGTTATTTAATCACTTCAACCAATCATAACGATAATAGTAAGACCAATCGGAGTGGATCCCACACTGACGCAGCGCTGTAGCAGTGCATCGACAGTGAGGCAGCATTTATGCCCACACTGGCGCAGCAAGTCAAAGCAGCAGAATAGAACAAAATCAAGTGGATGCAAGAAAATGTAGTAGTAGTAGTAGTAGTAGTAGTAGTAGTAGTAGTAGTAGTAGTAGTGGTAGTAGTGGGAAGTTGCCGGAGGAGGGCCCAGGGCCCAGTCATCAGGCGATTTCTAATACATATTTATCTAATTTAGCGTTTTAGTTCCGATGTAATGTGTTTCCGGGACTCGCGATTGGACGTGATAAGCGCCTATAAAACTGGTTTATTTCTATATGGCACTATGAAATACTAATTTCTTTGGGTTTGTGTCCACAGGTATCTATCTATGATTGAAAAGGACAGCACATCATCAGAGGGTTTGTTTTTCTCTCCACCAAGGTTCCATTTCCTACTAACAATGTTAGAATGAACTAATCCAAAATCTATGCCCAGTGAGTTGGAGGCCTCGTAAAAAGGTCTTCTCACTTTGCCCTCTAGGTCCACTTCGTTCCTTTAATAGTGGAGAGAGTTAAGAGGTCATAGAGTTTGGTGGAGCTTCCATTGCATCAGATCGTATGGTGTGTCTATGCTAAAGATGCAGGTATTCTAGTTATGATATTAGGCAAGTCAATTATTTTAGAAAATATTTCTGAAATATGCTGCCGTTTTATCATTGTATATCTGATGTTTGCATAGTCTGTCTCTACTATCCTTTCCAGTTAGATGTTCTGGATATGAATACAATTCGTCCGTACACCTGAATATTGTTTTTGGGTCGGATTAACTTCTTATTTTTGAAGTTATGACATCATAATCAGCCTTGCACTTTGCTAACTTTTATAAAGTTTTGTCCAATGCTGGTTGATTATTAGTTAGTGGTCTTTATGGCCACCTTCACTCTCTCTTATTTTGGTTTTGAGTTACTAATTCATTAACTAAAAGGCTCATTGTCTTCGTCTTCTAGCCTTTTTCAGAAGCCTGGTTGCCCTTCTTGTAGAAGGTTTTTGAAAGAACGTTGCACCCCACACTTATGCTTCCAATGCAGTCCTCCTTGTGGACCATTGCTGATGTGACATCTGTAAACAGAGGGAGGGGGGGGGTTGAGCTAATGTCTGAGTTTTTATCATTACAGACCAAGGAGAGGGCGATTGAGGAGGAGAGAAGAATGAGGAAAGAGGTTCTTGGTAAGAAGGGTAAAAGGAAGGCCTCATCCACCATGGATATGGAGGCCTTCTGTGTTGAAATGATGGGAGAGATGAAGAGGACAATTAAGGATTTGGTTCCAGAGTTGCTTCATTGCATGCTTCCTGAACCAAATTCTTTATTGTCGTCTTCTGCTCTGGAACAGATAATCCCCCACCTCTGAATCGGTGCTCTGTAGGAACTTACCAGTTTTCGTCCAAGATTTAGAGGTGGCCCCATTAGAGAGGGCAGTCCACTATGAGGACACTGGCAGCATACTTGCCGCGCCGGTTGTTCCTGGACAGGTGTCGCTGGAACCTGGTGCCTGCTTATCAGGGCAGGATTATCCGCACCCTATAGGTATGACTTCCTCCTATGGTACTTTTCCTGGCCAGTCCGGGTTAGCATTCTTCGCTGACCTGAAGTCTAATCTTTCTGGCCAGGAAGAAGAGGATTATCTGCTGGGTTCTCCTTCTGGCGCCATGACCATGGACATTTACGTACATGCACCCCTCGCGGGGAGAACGGGTGACATTGTCCATGGAACTACTCACACAGGAGTAGTGTTCATGGCGCAGAAGGCAGCCCGGGCTGGATCTGATGGCCAGCATTACTGCATACCTTGACTTGCTGATGGTGTAGCAGGTTCTGGCTAGGGCCGTGGTGTGGCAAAATTTTTCCCACGCAATACCATGGCGCCTGCTGGTCAAGCCAGTAAGTTTAGTATGCCTGGTCTTTCATGCCCGCATGCTTTCTCTGGCTTGCCAGGAGTATCAGTTCCTCCAGCCACATACATGCCTGCGATTGCTCAGAAGGATGACGAAGGTCCACGCCTTGTCGAGCATTCGCAGGAGGCCACAGAGGAAGACTGGTCTGACGCTTGTCATTGGCTAGTAAACGCAGTCCAGGTCTTGCTGTGGAACAGTCAGCCAGCCAACGGGACCAGCGCCCATGGCTGGCAGGTAAGCTGACTACTGCCGTTATGCCATCTCTGCCGCTGGTGGAACATATTGTAGATAAGTTTACAGAGGCAGAGCCGTCCATCAAGGTGCATGAACATCTCGCGAAGTGGCGAAATAATGTCTCATCGTACCTGAGGAGTATCAGAGGTATGGTGTGGTGCATAAGCCAAGCACGGATGACCATGCTGCACTAGGCGAGGCTGACACGGGAGCACTGTGCTCGAAAGATTTGCATTCGGCAAATACCGCATCGCGATGTGGAGGAGAGTTCGAGAGCGTCGATTGCAGCGCTTTCGCACATCTCCCATTTGTTACAGGGGGTAGGAACAGCATCTGCATCGCACCAGCCTAGTCTGGTAACAGTTCAGAGAGCCATCCAGAATGGAATTAACCTGGCTCTGGATTGTTTAACCGGGTCTGTGACCAGGAGTGTCCAGGCACGACGCACGTTTGCCTAAGGCAACTTGTGTCTATCCCAGGACCTGTATAATAGGCTGCTGCATATGCCTATGACAGGTCCTGGTCTTTTTGGAGGTGAGGGATGTAAATACCTCCAGGAGACAGTCACCCTGGTCAATAACCAGAGGGCGTTGCACGAGCAATTTGAAGTGCTCCGCAGAAAGCGCATTCACGCAGCTCTCTCTGCATATCATCCCCTGCAGCAGG